>VWYI01043140.1:299014-361796 GCA_013399455.1 Anthoscopus minutus
CCGGCAGCTCCGGGATGGGGGATGTGGGCTCTGGAGCAGGGGCTGCGCTGCGGGGACGGGAGATCCCCGGGAAAGCGGGACCGGCAGCTCCGGGATGGGGGATGTGTGCACATTCTGCACCTGGAAAGACCCCCCCAGAATGAGGGGCTGCAGGGCGCTGTTCCCTCCCCGGAGGAATCTTCCTTCCTGGCGTATATCCTTCACCCAGGGGAGGCTCTCACACCCCCTGCACAAGGTGCTAAAGGGTCACATTCTTCGTCTGGAGAGACTCCCCCTCCCTGACCTCAGGGGCAGGCTCTGCACTGGGATGTGCTACAGAGCCACATCCTGTACCCTGTGGAATCTCCATCCCAGAACAGGGCTGGATCCTAGACTCAGGAGATACCTTCTCCTTCCCCTCCCTCCGGGAGAGCTCCTGCATCCCAGGATCCCTCACCCCTCTCCACAGGGTCCTGTGGGGACACCCAGCCCCATCCCATATCCTGCAGGAAAAGGTGCTGCACCCTAGAGACTCCCCACAAACACCCTGTGGGGTGGGGGGCTGCAAGGGATCTCCCCCTCAAAAACTCATCCCTCTGAGGATGGGGCTGCATCTGGAGCACACTGACCCCCTTTTGCTCTACCCCAATGCCAAAAACACAGAACAGGGTTCTGCACTGAGACCCCTGCCAGGACAGGGGGGACAAAGCAGATCCTGCACCCAAGGGTAGCCCCCACCCCAGGGTCCCACCCAGCAGGGTCAGCTCCTGCCCTCAGCATCCCTGGGTGCCCCCCAGACCCTGCTCATTCCTGGTGCTTGGTGAAACCCTAAACCCCCCTCAAATTAATGCAGAATAAACCACACAAAAAGTCCCCCTTAGATCCAGCATTGCGGGCTAGTTACATTAATGGTACTAATTAGAGCAATGCAGCTGGGGGGAGCCGGGAACAAACACAGCCTCACCTAAAAGGATTTTGGGCAAGAATGGCTGATTTGAGTGTAGGAGACAAGGTGCAGGTGTGAGATGGTGTGGTCATCCCTGATTCCTGTCTCCATCCCCACTCGTGCAGCTGTGGGGGCCCCCTCCCCTCCCAGCTGAAGGCAATGATCCCCCCTGGTTAAAGGCAGCTGATCCTAGCTTCTTCTCTGCTTCTGGAGGAAGACGAGACTGGAGGAGTCCTCAGAGGTGAGGTGGGAAGAAAGCTCTCCTAAAATGCCTTGTTTGTGCTTTGCTTTTTCTGGTGTGTTTAGCTTTGTAGAGGGGGTAGCTTCTGGCCCTGTTTATGTAATGTACTGAATGGCTTTGGTGTTATTGTACCTAATTTGCTGGTACTAATTAGTGCCCTGGCAAGGGTAGGGTGAGGGTAGCAGCATATTCAGCCCCTCACTGGTTTTCTCCCAGCAGAAACTTTGTAGCCACGGGAAGTGTGTGTGACCCCAGCCCTGAGTGATGGAGCCAGGATCCCCTGCCCTCCACGGCCCCTTGGGTCCTGCTGCCCTCTCTGAAGCCCCGGAAGCAGCAGAGGGATGTGCCTGGCAGAGCCTCCGCTGCCTGCGTCTCCACAGGCAGAAGAAGAAAGTGGCTTATTCTGCTCACATCTGCAAGCTCCTGAACCGGGTGAGTCCCGACTGGGCTGGGGCGCTGCCTCCTGCTGCCCAGCTGCTCACCCATGTATCTCGGGCTGCGTGATGGCTGAGCAGAGCTGCCCTGGACTGTGGTGTCACCATCCCTGGAGGGGTTTAAAACATGCATGGATGTGGTGGGTTAATGATGGCCTTGGTAGTGCTGGGGGAATGTTTGGATTTGGTCTTTGTATGTTTTTTCAACCTGAACGATTCTATGAGCCTAAACAGAAGCTGGAGCTGGATGGTGCCAGCTGTGCTGATGCTGTTGGTTGCTCTCCCCACAGACATGTTCCACTGGGGATTCCTGTCTGGTGGCTTCTGTGCTGGCCTGGTTGGGCAATCCCCAGCTCCTCAGGGACGTGGCCCTGGAGGCCTCTCGGCTGTCCCGCTACGGCAGGAGGAGCCACCTTGGCCACCGTGAAGTCCTGCTGGCCACGAAGCTGGTGCTGCTGCGTGAGCTCTACAAGCCTCCTCCAGGATCTTGAGCCATAAGCTGAGGCAGGATGGGACAGTCTTTGTAGTATTTTAATGTGGTTTTGGTAAATAAAGTATTTTTTCACATTGTTTAATGGAGCCTTCTCCCTGGGCTGGCATTGAGGTGTTGGGCTGGGCACCTGTGTGCCCCAGGAAGGGGGGCAGGATGGGGGTGGCCACACACAACTGCCTCAAAAAACATTCCCAGGGCAGCCTCTTTTCTCAGCCCAGGCTGCCTTGGGGGGCTGTTGTGCATCTGGGTACATCTTTGCACGCTATTTGGCTGACAAAAGCAGGAGAAGGAAAGGTGGATGTTATGCCAGCCTTGGAGGCAGCAGCATTCCTGGTGATGCTGTGCCAGGTGCTGGCACTGAATGACCCATTTTGTTTCCAGGCTCCCCATGGAGCTCCTGCACATACCAGTCCCAGGGATGCATCCAGGTTCTCCTGCCTCCAGCTCCAAATGCTGCCCATGGGGATGGGCAGGGTAAATGGCAGTGCCCAGCTACCTGTCCTCCCAGAGAGGCTTCTGAGTCCTGGTGCAGTGCCAACAGCTCCTGGCGGCACTGGGACACCTCCCCTGGAGCAGCCTTTCCAGCTGCTGAGCTTGTCCTCCCAGGGGCAGGAGGCTGGAAAAGGGATGGATCCTTCCACAGGAATTGGGCCTTGTAATCTTGGCAGGAGCTGGAGGCTCTAAGGGTCCCTTTGGAGGGAGGTGGTGACAGCTCTGCCCACCCTGGAGGCTGCCTCACCTCGTGGGCACCACTTGGGGGAACTTGCTGGATCTGTGGTGGCAGAGCTGGGCCGGTGTCTCTCCAGTGAACCCACACTGGTACTGTGAGTGCCACTGGTGGGAAGCAGCTCCTGGCTGGAGCTGTTGGTGGCCCTGGCTGTGTCTCAAGCTGCTCCTGTTTGCTCTCTCCTGGGTGTACCCAAGACCTGTGCAGTGCTTGGTCCATTACCTACCAGTGCCCTTTGGCTGTTTCCCTGTTAAATATTGGGATAATGGCTGCCCTCAAGGAGCAAGTCCTGCCCAAGGACTGAGGGTTGAGTTTTGAAGTCCCAGCTGCCTGCAGTGTCCTGTTGTCACACTCCCTGCTGAGGAGCTTCAGCTTGGTCCAGTCCCTTTCTGGCAGCCCTGACTCTTTAGGTTGATTAGGATTAGCTCAAATCAATGGATTTGGGGCTGAATTCTATAGAAAAGTCCTTGCCTTTGTAGAAACGAGAGCTGCAGCTGAACCTGAGGGCATACCCAGGCCCCTGCACAGCCCCTGCCAAGGCTGTTTCCACCTCCAGCATTTCTGGCTGGGGTCTGTTCAACCTGGCCCAAAAGCTCAGCAATGGGAAGGGGAGGGTTCCATGCCCTCTGATCCATCTGGCTGGGAGTTTCATCATCCTGTCAGTGTTTTCCCTTGTGTTACAGCAAGGAGAAACATTCATTCAGTGCTTCTTGGCCCTGCAGCCAGCCTGGAGCTGTTTCCCTCTTCCTTCTCTCCTCTTTATTTCTCTATTTGGACCCCCAGCTGCTGCTGGGAGAATGACATATGGAGCTGCTCTTGTGCAGTGTGACTGTCTGACTTCTTAACCCCTGCAGTAATTGTGTGTGGGATCACTGCCTGGAAGGGAAGCTGAGCCTGGGGTCATCGCCAGCTCTCAGGGGAAGCAGCTGCAACAGAAGAGATGACGGGAGAGATCACCAGGGGAGGTTTCTGGCCAGGGCAGGAGATTTGGTGTTATCAATGGACCTTTTCCTACCTGAAAACTTGTAGCTCATCTGGGCTCTAGAGAGGCAAAATATTGGCTGGCACAGGTTGCCAGAGCAGCTCTGGGAGTGTCCAAGGCCAGGTTGGAGCAGCCTGGGACAGTGGAGGGTGTCCCTGCCCATGGCAGGGGCTGGCATTGGGTGGCCTTTAAAGGCCCTTCCAACCCAAACCATGCTGGGATTCTGCGGTGTCTCAGGTGCATCTCTGCTTGATCTCAATTTTCCTCACCACTGACTCAGTGGACCCTCAGCTCTCTGGAATCTATTCTTCAGTATCTTTATTTGGTCTTTTTTCCTGTTTATTTTGTCCTTCCTTCCCCACACAAGCCCTGTGTCTCCCCTTTATTTTGTCCTGATAGTCCTACTGACTTAGGAATTTAGATTTCTTGTGTAAGAAATATCCTGTTCCCAGGGCACTGGGGGAGTCCCCATCCTTGGAAGGATTTGAAAACCCTGTGGATGTGGCACTTGGGGATATGGGTCAATGGTGGCCTTGGCAGTGCCATGGGGAGTGGTGATCTCAGAGGCTTTTGCAATCTAAATGTTACTAAATCGGGGTCTTCCTCCTTTCCACAATTCCCTTGCTGGTAAATGTCTCTGTGGGCTGCTCCAGCAGTAACCACATGTGAGCAAGTAACTGTGCCCTCCCCTCTTCTCTATTTTTTCAGAAAGGGAAGTAATAAAGAAAATTAGACAACACATCAAAATTTCCAACCCAACACGCACACATTGCTGTTATGGTCTTGTGCCAAGGAGGAGGCTATCAAAATGTAAACAAACTAAATATTCACTTGCCAGGTTTTTTGTAATTAAAGTGGAAGCAGTGTTTTCTTTTATGGAGTTTTCTAGGAACTTTTATGAAGACTAAAAGGAGGCTTCCTAACACTGCAATCTGTAGCACAAATACATGAGCATTTATAGTGGGAGAACATTAACATCCCATCTAGGCCAGTGTGTGCAGAGCCAGACACCCTGTGAAAGAACCCAGATGAAGCAGATGCCTCAAGGCCTTTGCTTCTCATAAGGTGAAATCTTTCCCAAAGCTGTTCCTGAGAATCCTCTTGAGGATGTTTGTCTTCCTGGGAGCAGAGGGTGGAGGAGCCTGAGGTAGCATGAGGGGTTGTGGAGCTGCCATGTCCCTCAGCAGCATCCAACAGCTTCGTTTCCTTTCCAGGAAGGAATTGCCCCATGGCAAAGCTTCATTATAAGCCCCTTCTCTTCACATCCAGATCTGTGATTCCCCAGGCTGATGAGGGCTGGGAATCCAGCCAAAACCACCAGACTCAGTTGAACAGAAAGGAAACATCTTGAGATGTTCACCAGGTCTGACTGTAGGTAATTCTGCAGCTTCCTGGGTAAAAATCCATCCCCGGTCCTCTGGAGATGCAGAACTGAGCCATGGCCAGCATAAAACAGGCTCTTCAGGAGAAAAGGGCTCCAGGCAGACCCTAGAAACCCCTTCCAGGGCCTAAGGGGGCTCCAAGAAAACTGGAGAGGGACTTTGGACAAGGGGTTCAGTGCCAGAACAAAGGCTTCCCACTGCCAGAGGGCAGGGATAGATGGGATATTGGGATAAATCATGTCCTGCGAGGGTGAGGAGGCCCTGGCACAGACTGCCCAGAGCAGCTGTGGCTGCCCCTGGATCCCTGGAAGCATCCAAGACCAGGTTGGACAGGGCTTGGAGCAATCTGGGACAACGGAAAGTTCCCCCCCCACCCCATGGCTGGGGGTGGTAGGGGTGGGATTGGATCATCCTCAGGTCCCTTTCAACCCACACCATTCTGGGATTCTATGGCAAGGGATGGAAGCCCAGGCTGACCACTGCAATCTTAGGCTCCTATACTCTGGCTTCACAGCACAGTGTTGAGCAGTTGTTACCCTGTTACCCCAGTGCATAACATCCATTAAAATTCCTTAAAGAAACAAAAAGGAAATTTTTATAGTGTGAAGACCTTTGACAACACTCACCCAGCTCCACTGTCCCTCCTCACTGTCCCCAGCATGGTTCTTCATCCTTCCTCACCTGCTGTGGGCCTGAGGCAGCCCAGAAGTGCTGCTCCTGCACCCAGGTAGCTGGAAAATCCCAGAGATGGGAGCAACTCCCTTCTCCAAATATCCACTCTTGGAGAGGAGGATCCAGTTCCAGGCAGAGACAGTTTTCACCTGCCTGGAGCAATGATATTGTTGGGATCAGCAGCAAAGCACAGCAAGCAGAGCTGGAGGGGTGCCTGGAACAATTGCTGCTCATCCCAATCCAGTGCAGGGTAAGGGCAGCTTAAAGCCCTGTGATGGATGTTTGTTTAATTTGTGCTCTTCCCTCCCAACACTCCCACTGAGGGAGCTGCTCTGTCTGGGCCCAGTGCTGTGTTTACACTCAGCCAGTCCCCAGGGTCTGACTACAGCTCTCACCACAGCCTCTCTCTGTGATTCCTCATCCTCTCCAGGCAGACACAGAGCAGTTTATTCCCTTCTTTTCCATGGTAGTCTTTTATTTATTGGAGGAGGATTATCCCAGCAGGGCAGGAAGCACAGCTGCAAAGGAGAGGCTGGAGGTCAGCTCATCCTCAGCTGTCCCAGGCTCTGCTCCTCTGCTCCAAATAACCCAGTTCTTCCACTCTTCCCTCAGAGATCACATTTTCTGGATTTTCTCTAATCCTCACTGCTAGCAAAACAAAGGAGGTTTTCAGGATGTGTTGTAAGAACGAAGGAGCAAGTTCCCATCCCAGTCCTTGGATCTGCTGTGGGATCTACTGAATAATTCCAAACTTACCTGGCTTTGTGTGAGGGTTGCAAAAGCACAGGATGGGAAGCAAAGGCAGCAAAGCAGCTCTGAAAGTACCAACCAGTCTTGCCCAAGCTTCAGAAACCGAGAGTACTGCATCAGGTAAATATCCAGCTCCATCAGAATTCTTCATCCCTACTAATGTAACCTAAAGGATCCTGAACTTGGTGGGTTTCGTGCAATAGGTGATTTATTGGGTCTTCCTTGTCCATCAGCTCTCTTGCTTCTGCAGATGCCTCAAGCAGTAACACAGAGCACATTCACCTGCAGTAGCCCCCACGTTCCCTACCCTGCCCTGGGCCAAGGGAGGAGGTGCCAGACCCCACCACGGTCCCTGGATATGATGCTGCTTATCCTGACCATAAAAAAAAATCAGCTGCTAATTTCCCTATCAGAAAAAGAGTCTTTGAAGAATAATTACAGTCTCCTTGCATTGCTTTTTCCCCCCAGAATTCTATTCTATTCTATTCTATTCTATTCTATTCTATTCTATTCTATTCTATTCTATTCTATTCTATTCTATTCTATTCTATTCTATTCTATTCTATTCTATTCTATTCTAATTTTAATTTTAATTTTAATCTTCTCTATTTCTCTTATTTTTTTTCTGTTCTATTCTGTCCCATCCCAGGTTAGGCCATCTGCAATGATGTGCCATTCCAAGTGGGAATGCTAATTTAAGGGGCAGGTTCTCAGCTATCTAAGGTGCAGTGAAATGCTTGGGAAGATCCCTCACAGACACCTGGACTCCCAATGCCAAAAGAATGTCAAAAATCTACATAGGCATTTTCTTTATCTCAAAATCTTCAGAATCCCTGGATCTAACACAAGCTGGCATCCTGAGCTCAGCTGTGCAGTAATAGCAGAACTCAGTGTGACAACCATCCATTCATCATCCAACACCATGTTATCCAAGCAAAAGGACTCCTGAGGGCATGAACTTTCCTCATCAGTCATTAAAAAATGTATTGCAGATGTTAAAAAGCTTCTTCCCAACCACCTCAGTGCAGCATCCAGGCCCTGGGGCTCTCTTGGCTGTGTGAGAACAGTCCCAGACAGGAGAGGAACATGGCCAAGTGCACTGGAGACTGTAAGCAACAACCTTCAGTTCCTCTGTGCTCCAGTTCCTGGGAAAACTGTCAATGGCTGTGCAGAAGAGCCAAGAAAACTCCCCAAAATGGAGTGGTGAGGCCTTGGCACAGGGTGCCCAGAGGAGCTGTGGCTGTCCCATCCCTGGAAGTGCTCAAGGCCAGGTTGGCCAGGCCTTTGACTGATCTGGTCCAGTGGAAGGTGTCCCTGCTCATGGCAGGGGATGGAACTGGTGATCCCTAAGGTCTTTTCCAGCTCAGACCATTTTAGGATTCTGTGGGCATAGCTCGGCAGAGATTCTAAAGAAATAGAACAGCCAAGGAGAAGTCCTGGATATCCACTCGAGTGGTTTCCAACCAGCTTGGCAGGAAAGAGTTTTGCCTGAACTCTGGAGTCCAGGACTTGTCAGACTTTACTTCTGGCTACCAGAATTCATGAACAACAAATATTTGATGGGCCCAGGCAGAGAAGAGTTTTGTGGATTTAAAGTGAAGAGATCGAGGTCAGGTGTTTGAGAGGGAGCTGGGCTCAGCCTCCCCAGGTCTCTGTGTGCAGCCTCCCTGGGGTCTCTGAGGCAGCCAGAGCTTACTGAAGTAAGGTAAAGCAAGGACAGTGCGGCACAGAAAAGACACGAGGATGGTGAGCCTGAACTAGAGCCCAAGGGCCAGAGGAAAATAACACAGACGTTGAACTGCACGAAGTTCCTGCCAGCTCATTTCCTCGGGTTCCTCTGGATGGCAGCACAACCCTCTGCTCCATCCGCGGCTCCCCCGGGTTTGTGTCGGTGCGAAACGCTGTGTCCCTTCTGCAGACCATCAATGAAAGGTATTCCCAGCAGGAAGCACAGTGGGAAGAGCAGCAGGTAAATGTTTAAGGTGGAAGGAGTCAAGAAGCAGGTACGGACTTGCTGGGTTCCAAACAAAGCCAGACCCATTCAAGTGTTTGGTGGGTGGCTCCTACCACGGCTCAGCCAGCAGCTCCTGCAGCCTCCCTGCAACTCCCGCGGGTGTTTGGTGTTACAGGGCTGGGATCTGCCAAGCTGTGATGGCAGGACCGACAGGATGGGCAGCTGACACTGCAGTGCCCTGCCACCAGTGACTTCTTCCTGGTGTCCCCATCCCTGCTCACTGCCCTTGTCCTGCAGGCTTGCTCTGATCAGCACAAGGCCACCTAAAGAGCTCAGAGAGTCATTAACTCCCAACACAAACACACAGGAAGTTTCTCCTCAGGTTATTTTATCCTCCTGTCCCCTTTCTCCTGATGCCGCCAGGCAGCAACGACTGGAAAAGGCTCAGATGCCCCCACTCAGTGCTCTGCAGTGCTCTGCTCTCCCCTCCCTATGTTTTTCCATGCTCAGGGAGGCCCAGAGAGCTTCCTGCATGGCTGGTGGCCTTCATCCTCACTAAAATAGTCAGGAGAAGCTTGTGCAGCCTCTTCCTTAGTACCAGCTTGCTCTGACACCCCTGATGCCTGCAAGGATAGAAACCCTGGATAGTGGCACCTTCTGAGGGGAAGAGCTGCTGAATGTGTCCTGGCCTGACCCACATCCTCAGCTTGGCCACCCCACCCTGACACCAGCACTGGGCAGGGCTGGGTCCGTGCTGTCTCACCTGGCTAAGGATGGCACAAGATGGAGCTGCCACATCAGGGAATGGGGCTGGGGTCCTGCCCTGGGATCTCTTCCAGCCCAGCCCCAGGGGAGGGGTGGCAGCCCAGGGCAGGATGGGGCAGTGGGGATGGGGATGCCTGAGGCTGTGTTTGGATCCATGGTGGGAGGCAGCCAGAGGCTGTACAAGAGGTCAGTGCCACCACTGTCACTTTGGGAGCTGGATGTGAATGAAGAGAAAGTGTTTGAGAAGGTCACACAAATGTTTATGTAGCTCAGAAAAGAAGGTAGGGTAGGGTGAGATGGGATGGGACAATTTGAAGGGACCTACAGTGACCACCTACTCCAACTGCCTGACCACTTCAGGGATGACCACAAGTTACAGTACATTGTTAAGGGCACTGTCCAAATGCCTCCTCAACACTGATGGGTTTTGGGGCATTGACCACCTCTCCAGGAAGCCCATCCCAGTGCCTGACCATCCTCTGGTAAAGATGCTCCCCAATGTCCAGTCTGACCCTCTCCTTGTGCAGATTTGAGCCATTCCCAGGCATCCTGTTCCTGGATCCCAAAGAGAAGAGCTCAGCACCTCCCTCTCCATGTCCTCTCCTTGGGAAGCTGCATAGAGCCACAAGGTCGCCCCTCAGCCCCCTTCTCTCCATGTCTTCCAGCCCATCACCAGCTTGGTTCTCCTCCTCTGGATACATTTGAGGGTTTTCCCATCCTTCTTAAATGTTGGGACCCAGAACTGTACACAGTTCCTATGTATAGGATCAGAGTTACTGTATAAATTTGACTTAGGATGGGAAAATCAGGATTTAGAAATGGGAGGAGGAACCACAGCCAGCCTGGGAGCTCACATCAGCAGGTTGGGAAACCTGAAGCAAAACTGGGATCCCACACCTGTGGTGCCACCCACAGCTCAGGAAAGACTGGAACCCTGGCAGCTCCCATAGGGGAGCAGAAGTTTGACACAGAGGGTTCTTCCATCTGGCAGGGAAAAGGAAAAACACACGCCAGAGCTGTTGGCCAACAGAGACTTGTGGAACTGGGAAACAGCACATTCTTTACAGGGGAGGTAATTAATTGTTGGAGCTACTCATTAATACATTGGCAGGCTCACTACTGACATCCAGAACTGGGGCTCCAGGCCTTTGCTAGAAGAGGCTCTTCTTCAAATATGAGTCATTTCAGTGCTGTCCTCCATCACTCAATGTTTTCTTCAGAGTCAGTCCTGCCTTGGAACACTGGGTTAAAGTGTGGCTTTAGGAGCTGGGAAGTTGGAGTTGACCATGATGGTCCTGCAGGTGTCACAGCTGGGAGGGCTTCTGGGCAAACAGGTCACACAGGTCTTTACTCCATCTCTTAGTGAGGGAATCCTTTGGTGCTCTCACTTAGTCCCTCTGTGGCTGCAACCAAATCCTTACCCAGTAACAGGCTGGGAGATCTGGAGGGGTCCAGCCTGGAGAAGGATTCAGGAAGTACACAGAGGCCCTTCCAATACCTAAAAGGGCTTCAGGAGAACTGGAGAGAGATTTGAGATAAGGCATGGAGAGACAGGACACAGGGAATGGCTTCCCACTGCCAGAGGACAGCCTGGATGGGATATTGAGCAAGAATTGCATCCTGGGAGGCTGGACAGGCCCTGGCACAGGTGCCCAGAACAGCTGTGGGTGCCACTGGATCCCTGGAAGTGTCCAAGGCCAGGTTGGACAGGTTCCACCTGGGACAGTGGAAGGTGTCTCTGCCCATGGCAGGGGCTGGAACTGGATGGGCTTTAAGGCTCCTTCCCACCCAGACTGCACTGGGATCCCACGACAGGTTGGGTCTTCTCTCACCTCATTCTCCTGATCCTACACAGAGTGAGCAGCTCCCTGTGCCACAGCAGGAGCTCTTGGCCACTCAGGTCTGGACTGACCCTTGATCATACATCAGTTTCTTACACCTGGCACCAGCAGACTTTGTCTTTACCCTGGTGACCATCATGTCCTTGGAATTCACAGGTATGGGAACAACATCTCCCAGTTAACCCCTTCACTCCTTAGTAAGAAAAGTGGGAAAATCAAAATATTGGTGTTGTTTCAGGAATTCAAGCTGAAGCTGTGTTGGCCCTGCTCGGGCTGTTTGCAGTTAAAGCTTCTGTGTAGTGGGAACACCCCAGTGCCACTCGCGAGGTGACCTGTGCTCCCCTCGCCGAGCGGGTGCCAAGAGGCTGCACCTCGCCAAGTGTTTACAGTAATCCTTGGCAGGGGCCCAGGGCTCCAACCAAGACATCTGCTGATCTGCAGAGAGGAGCTTTCAGGAAAGAGAAGCTCGAGGGTTTCAGGGAAATTCTGCTCCCAGGAGGCTCTGGGGGTTACAATCTTGCCTGTCCCGGCTGGAGAAGCACACCTGAGTATCCCGAGACTGGGATTTGTCTCAGACAGCAGTTCCCAGTAGGTTCCCTCTGTTGGATTAATTATTCTGCAGCACTCATGTCCTCTGTCCTCATTCCTGGAGCCTCCTGGCTGTGCTGGGATCAAAGGGAATCCTTGTGAGACATCCACGTGGGACCTGAGCCGAGCCAGGAGCTCAATGACCAAACAGAGCTGCTCCCCCCTTCCTGCCCTGAATCACGAGGCTGAGGGAAAATGGGACAAGGATTGAGGTGCTGGTGAGAACCTGGCAGCAGAACAAAGCCTGATCCTGCTGCCATGGAGCTCAGCCACACTGTCTGCACCCATCAGAGCCAGGTGCCAGGTGCTGTGCGGAGTTTGGGGCTCACCAAGGGGAGATTTCCTCCCATTCTCTCACCTCAATGTGCCAAACCAGGCAGGTCCAGCCCCTCTGCCCCAATTCAAACTCCTCTTTGGAAATATCCATCCATATTTTTACAGCTCTGAGAGAAATAAGCCAATTTCCCAGGAAATGAGCTCAAAATCCAGGCAGATCTGAAGTTTTAAGGTGCTCAAAATTCAGACAGATTTGAAGTTTTAAGGGCTTTCCTTCTCTGAAGGGTACAGTCTGCTTCCTGCATGGTGCCTTGGCAGTCTCATCTCCTGGGCAGAGTCCTGCTTGGACACCATGTCCCTGGAAAGAGGATAAAACCTTTCCTGCTGAATCCTGGCTGGCTCCTGCACAGCTTCTCCCCCTCTGGAGGAGGGAGGCTCTCAGTGTTGGGCTGGGAAATCACGTGCTCGATGGCTTCAACATGAGGTAATTGTTTTTGGAAGAGACCTGGGCACTGGTTGGGTTTGCTGGTTTGTCAGGCACACACAGATGTGGGGCAGGGGCATGAGTGACCAGGACCAGCCTGGCCTCCCCAAGGCACTGCTGGGTGCAAATACCCAAATGCTCATTTGCAGCATCAACAATTCCTGCAGAAATGGCTGAGAGGGGCTGGTGGGTGCAGTGCCCCTGGGGCTCCCCCGTGGGGTCACAGGGACCTTTGAGTCCCCCTTGTGCACTTGTCCCAAACCAGGAGCTACCATGGGGACAGCAGTCAAGGGACAGCAGCCACAGGGAGGGGCTTCAGCTCCAGAAGATTCTGCTGGGGAGTCCTTGCTTTGATGTCAAGAGGCTTTGCCAGATGATCTTTGATCTACCCCATTAATGCATCTGATTCAAGCTGCCTCATTAATGAGTAGTTTAATGTCAAAGAACATGAACTGCGCCACAGCCCCTCATCCATCTCTGCCCACAGCTCCCAGGGTATTGGATGGGTTTGTCCTCGCCTGCTGGAGATGTGACACAGGGAAGCATGTCCAGGACAGCCACCTGCCATCCTTCACCTCTCTCTGGCCCAGGGCCATTGCAATGTCCAGAAATGCAATACCCAGCCACCAAATGAGCTTGCAGTAGCTGAATTAGCCCTGCCAGTTCCAGCTGACCTGTGGCTGAGAGCTGGGATGGACACAGTCTCAGAAGCTTGGCAGATTTTCCAGCCCCATCCTGCCCTTAAGGATCACAGAATCTTAGAAACATTTCAGTTGGAAAAGCCCTCTAAGATTGAGTCTAACTGTCCTCCCAGCACTTCCAAGGCCACCACTAACCCATATCCCCATTTGCCACATTCACATGTCACTCCAGGCATGGTGACTCTGCCCTTGCCTTGAGCAGGCTGTACCAGGGCTGGACAACTTTCCCATGATGAAATTTTCCCCAACTTCTAACCTGACCCTTCCCTGGCTCAACTTGAGGCTGTTTCTTTTTGTCCTGTTCCTTCTTCCCCAGGAGCAAAGCCTGACCTCCTCCAGCTGTCCCCTCCTGTCAGTCGTGCAGAGCCAGAAGGTCCCTCCTGAGACTCTTTCTCCAGGCTGAGCCCTCCCAGCTCCTTCAGCTGCTCCTGGGGCTCCAGACCCTTCCCCAGCTCCATTCTTTTCTCTGGAATGCTTTCCCTGGAAGGTGAAGCCTCTACAGTTCTTTGAGGAAAGCTCAAAGTATCCCTTGGACAAGTCCTTGTGCCACGTGCAAGTTGGAATAGTCACAGCACAGGTGATTCAAGGGTCAGGCTCCCAGAGCAGCTCATGAATCAAACACATCCTGGGTGATGCTGCAGGAAGGTGGGAAGAGGATCCATCCCAATGGCTGCAACTGTTTGCAGACATTTGCTGGACCCTTCACTCTTAACTGGACAAATACAGAGCTGGTAACAGAGATGCTGTTCCTGGTGCCCAGGAGCTGAGGGCACACTCCTAAGTGTGCTATCACTGGCAACAGTGATCTTTGAATTTTTGAAAATCACCTGTGCACCTTTGGTGAGATTGGCAGCGAAATTCTGCATCCTGCTGAAGGAACATGGGACAATGCATGTGGCTTCAAGTGACACAGCCTGTCCAGGCTCCTTACCCAGCTGTCTATAAATGCCTCTGGCAGGTGGGAGAGAATGAGTGAGCAAAAGGAGATGAAAGATTCTCCTCAGACCTGTTTTTCTTAAGAAAGGCTCTATTTTTTTTATAAGTAATATTTTAAAGTGTGCATTTACATTAAAATAGAAAAAGCTTTTCCTTAACCTTACAGGGTAGGAGCTGCTTCTATCTAATATGAGAGCATCTGCTCTTATCTATGGCAATTCTTTGATCTGTTAAGACATGTCTGAGCCTGGTGCACAAAGAGGAGAATCAGGTCCCCATCTAAACTTGGCAAAGCAGCAGCTTTTCCCCGTGATGTTGCAAGAGCATCTTGGGATCCAGTTGATGAATGAGCTCTTTTTGTGTCTGGTGTTACATGAGCCAAACCAGAGTTCGTCTCTGAGTCAAACCAGTGTAACACGACACGGGTGGGGAGGGGACACAACTGTGAGCTTATCCTGCACTGCAATTCTATGTTGTGGCAGAATTATTGTGGGAGATAGATAGTCAAGCTGAGACAGACACTTAATTTTGGTTCACTGATGGTGTTAAAACGGCCTTTCCTGCTCTTTTGCCAGCCTGGATTTGCCTCCTTTCTCCTCCTGGCTGTTGACACTGGTGTTTCTGTTGTTAAAATAAATGTCCTCTAACATCAGAATCTCCACTGGAGAACACAATCAAATCACTGCTTAACCTTAGCTAACTGAATCTAGAGGCATAGGATGGTTTGGCTGGAAGGGACCTTTAAGATCATCCTGCTCCCACTCCCCGCCATGGGCAGGGACACTTTGCACTGCTGCCTAGAGCACTTCCAGACATGGGGCAGCCACAGCTGCTCTGGGCACCCTGTGCCAGGGCCTCACCACTAATTTCATCCCAATATCCCATCTACCCTGACGGTGGGAAGCCTTTGTCCCTTATCCTGCCAATCTAGGCCCCTGTCCAAGTCCCTCTCCATCTCTCCTTTAGACTCTTAAAGCACTGGAAGGGGCTCTAAGGTCTCCCCAGAGCCTCCTCCAGGCTGAACACCCCCAGCTCTCACAGCCTGGCTCCATACTTGAAGACTTCAGATTTGTAGCAGTCTGAGCTGACTCTTCCATTTATTAAGTTACCAACAATTTTGGCAATCTCCCAACGACAGATGGAAGTATTTTTCTGACCAAGAACTCCGCAGGGAGGGGAGGAGTGCCTAACCAGAAGGGCATGGGTTTAGGACAACAGAAGCCCTGTGGGAATGGGCTGATTTAGCCCTGAAGCCAATGCTGTGGGCTCTGCCGAGTGTGAATTTGTTTGTCTGGAGAGCCAGCAGATTCACCACGGGGGTCCTTGCTGTGTTTTTCCAGCCCATTACTGTTTTGTTGCTCTTGCTACTGGGTTCCTCAGGTGAGCAGCACAGCCTGTGAACACAAACACCTTGGCTTTGCAAAGCTGGGAACAGAGGGAAAGGTGCTACTTCACCTGAGTGTGCTGTGGGAAATCAACAACTGTACTCTGGGTAAAGCCCAGCTGGGCTGGACTGTGGGAAGGAATGCTGCAGCTTTAACCCATTAAGGGCTTGGAACTGGGTGACTTTTATGGTCCTTTCCAAGCCAAACCATTCTGTGATTCTGTGATTCTTCACCTAAGAAGATTAGGGCCCAGCCCTAAGATTTCCCCAGAATCATGACAGGTCAAGGAATCACCTCTCTGGTGCACACACTGCTCCCAACACCAGTGCTCTACGTGCTGGCAATGGCAGAATGTCACACGTGAGCTCCAGAGAGCAACTGGAGGAATCAAAAGGTTCCAAAGGCTGAGACAGCACAGCCACCAGGTGTGCCACTACCTGGCAGGTATTGGCTGTGCTGAAATGTGCCTGGGCTGTGCCATGGAATCATGGAAAGATTTGGGTTGGAAGGGACCTTTTCAGGTCATGGCATGGGCTTTGCATGGACAGATTTTGGTAGTGAGGGGCTACAGGGGGAGCTTCTGTGAGAACCTGCTGGAAGCTTTGCCCATGTCCAGCAGAGCCAGTGCCAGAGGGCTCCTTGTGGCCAAGGCTGAGCCCAGTAATGATGGTGGCAGCACCTTTGGGAAAACAGAGTTAAGAAGCAGGGAAAAATATCCATCTACAGAACAGCAGCCAGAGAGTACTGGGAATATGTGAGAGGAACAGCTTGGCAGACCCCCAGGTCAGAGAAGGAGGAGCAGGAGCTGCTCCAAGCTCCAGATCTGAGGTTCCTCTGCAGCCCATGTGATGAGGCAGCTGTGCCCCTGCAGCCCATTGAGGGCATGGGGGTGCAGAGATGCACCTCTAGGCCCTGGAGGAGCCCAGGCTGGAGCAGGGGAATGCCCAAAAGAGGCCCCGTGTGAATCTCATGCACGTACAGGGTCCTGGCAGGGACCTGTGGCCCTGAGGAGAGCAGAGCCCACACGAGCAGCTCTCCTGGCAGGACCTGTGACCTGTGTGGGACCCACACTGGAGCAGCCGGTTCCTGAAGGACTGACTCTGAGGAAAGGGACCTGCACTGGAGCAGTGTGTGAAGAACTGTGTGAGAAAGACTCATGCTGGAGACATTCCTGCAGGATTGTCTCCTGTGGGAAGGACTCACACTGGAGCAGGAGAAGAGTGTGAGGAATCTTGCCACTGAGGAGGAGGAAGGAGCAGCAGAAGCAATGTGTGATGGCTTGACTGTAATCCCCACTCCCCAACCCCTTCACTGCTGGAGAGGAGGAGATGAAGAATTGAGGAGTGAAGTTGAGCCCAAGAAGAATGGAGTGGTGGGGGTAAGGTGCTTTATGACCTGGTTTTATTTCTGATTTGATTTGTAACACATTAAACCCATTTCCCCAAGTCAAGTCTGTTTTGCTCATGATGGTCCTGGCTGAGTGACACCTCCCTGTCCTTCTCTCCACCCACAAGCCTTTAGCTCTATTTTCTCTCTCCTGTCCAGCTGAGGGGAGCAACAGAGTGGCTTTGGGGGCACCCAGTGTCCAGCCAGGGCCAACCCACCTCAGGCAGGATCCAATGCCCTGAAAAGAGCAGTGACAACTTCAGCTGCATGAGAATCATAGAGTAGAATCATGGAATGGTTTGGGTGGGAAGGGACCTTAAACATCACCCAGTTCCACCCCCTTGTGATGGGCAGGGACACTTTCCACTGCCCAGGTTTCCCTAAGCCCTGTCCAACCTGGCCTTGGACACTTCCAGGGATGGAGCAGCCATGGCTTCTCTGGGCACCCAGTGCCAGGGCTGCAGGAGCCCAGGTGTGGGGCTGTGGAAGCCCAGGTGTGGGGCTGTGGAAGCCCAGGTGTGGGGCTGTGGAAGCCCAGGTGTGGGGCTGTGGAAACCCAGGTATGGGGCTGTGGAAGCCCAGGTGTGGGGCTGTGGAAACCCAGGTATGGGGCTGTGGAAGCCCAGGTATGGGGTTGTGGAAGCCCAGGTATGGAGCTGTGGAAGCCCAGATATGGGGCTGTGGAAGCCCAGATATGGGGCTGTGGAAGCCCAGGTGTGGGGCTGTGGAGGCCCAGGTGTGGGGCAGGCAGTCCCAGATGAGCAACCATAGGGAGGTGGCTCCATGTTACCTTTGCCATTTAGCTGAATTTCCTCTTTATCTCCCTACAGATCCCACCTCCAGACAGAAACCCCATCCCACAGGATGCTTTGAAGGCTTTGTTATATTGACAAGATTATTACATAATTCTCTTTAAAGCATCACATGCATTTTTCTACTGGATTAATACCAAATGTCTGATAGAATTTTTAGCCCATTTCCATTTTTACATATTTTTTTACAACTTAGTTTAATTTTATTAGAAATTCCAGTCTCTGACACTTGATTTATCTTAATAAACTTCCAAAGCTAAGGCTGAGCCAGCTGCTATTGCTGGAGAACTGCTGCTTTAAGGGTCTGTGTAAAACTGACTTTGTGCCACACCTCTGCTCCATCCTGGGCTCTGGCTGACCAGGCTTCTGCTGAATTTTCTTACCAGGATTTACTGTCAGAGCAGCTGAAGGTGCATCACAGGCCCTGCATTTCTCAGCCCAGATAATGCTGCCTGTGAGCTCTCAGGCTACTTGGTAAAGGGACATTTTTGGTGTTAGGAAAGCAAAGATATTCCAGGTGTTGGGTTTTACAACCTAATATTAATTGTGGTTCTCCTGCCTTCAGCCCTGATGGATCTGTCTGTGGATATCTCCCCAGGAACCCCACACCTTGCTGTCAAACCTGGTGAAGGAAATCGTTCTTCTTTTTAGGCTCCAGGAGAAGGAATGACTTCTTGTAGGCTCCTGCAGATGGGGTTACTTTGGACATGCTGCCTGTGTTCCATGCCCAGCTCTGGGCCTCTGGGTGTATTTCTCTCCATCTCTCTCTCATGACAGCAGAAGTGAGGGCCACGCCAAGCTGGGCTCCTTCCACTGAAGTCATCCTTCTCCTGGGAAATTAAAACTGAATCACAAAGAGGGAGTTAAAGCTCTGAGGTTTGTGAGGGCTCTCTGTCTATGGGCAGGGGGGTCACTGGGAAATAAAGGGAGGGAGGAATGATGGATGGATGATGGATGGATGGATGGATGGATGGATGGATGGATGGATGGATGGATGATGGATGGATGGATGGATGGATGGATGGATGGATGGATGGATGGATGGATGATGGACAAAAGACTTTAACAGCAGATCAGCAGAGCTGTGGGAGAGAGCACAGAGAGAGCACCAAGGGAGGTGTTACTGGACTAAGGAGCTGTGTGGGAGGCTGGGGACTTCAGGAGAGGGACAGGATACCCAAAGTCAACACTGACAAGCTCTGGAGCTGGAATATCTCTAGCAGGACTGTAGTTGGGAAGTGAAAAGTATTTGCTTTTCTGTTTTCCTGTTTCTTATTAGCCTTTCCCACCACAGACGAGAAACAGGAGAAAATTTGTGAGTATTTCCAACATTTTCTCATATCTCAAATCAGAGAGAATCAGTGACTGGCATTAGAACTGTAAACAGAGCTAGTGAGGTCCCAGGTGGCGGCAGAGGTGTTCAGGGTGACAGCCTGGAGTGGGGCGGGAACCTGGGAACGGGATGTAGCAGCCAGGTAAAGAAATCTGCTCGGAGAGTAGCGAGCATGGCAATTCCACGTGCCTTCTGCAGCTTTGGGAGGGGCTCGGAGGAGGTGGGAACATGGGAACATGGAGCTGCGCCGACCTCCTGGCAAGGCAGGGGATGAGCACAGGGCAGAACCGGCGGAGAAGTGCCTCACACTGCTGGGATTCAGCTGAGACCATCTGAATGCCTGTAAGAGCAAAGAGCTTCTCGGCTGCTCGGGATTTCAGACAGTTCAAGCGCAGAGCAGAGGCTGGGATGAAAGGGGACATTCCAGAAGGGAGCCTGCACAACAGCAGCCGCCGACAGCTGAGACCCCGCAGGGCTCCCTGGGCCGGCGCTCTCGGCATTTCCTCTGCTCTCGCTCCGCTCCGCCGGGACCGTGCCCGGCGCGGGGAGCGGGGGTCGCTGCCCACCCTGCGGGAGGGCTCGGAGCATCCCAGCCTCGCAGGAAGTTGAGCAGGGATTCCAGGAAGCTGGGTCCGGCTTTCCCGACACGATGAGAGGCTGTGCATAGGTAGGGGATCCCACACATCTGGCAGACACGGAACTCAGGATGTTTCGCAACATTCCCACATTCTGGCACTCGATAGCAACTGCAGAGCTGAAATGCCTGGAGCTGCGTGGGCTCAGTCCCACGCTGTCCATCTGAGATTTGTTCCAAAGCCCACATCTGCAGCGCTGGGAGCAGAGGGGTTCCCAACGCCTTGTCCCGGAGCCAGCCCTGTTGCTTCACCACAGTGCGAGCAGGGGACGAGGGCTGAGCTCAGTCTGACCAGGAAAGGACCAGCAGTGAGAGGGACGGTGGGCTCTGGTCGCGGTGCCTAAAGCCCCAGCCCAGGGCAGCCCCCCTGCCCTGCCCGCAGACACGGCCGGGTCTCACACCCAGGTCACCCACACTGCCCAAAGCTGCCTCCCTCAGCCCCTGTGCTGGGGCTTTGCTCCAGGTAACACCAGCCTTGCACACGTGTCTCTAGGATCCTGTAAACCACGGAACCCAGAATAGGTTGGGTGGGAAGGGACCTAAAACGTCACTCAGTGCCAGCCCTGCCATGGCAGTGACACCTCCCACTGTCCCAGGCTGCTCCAAGCCCCATCCAACCTGGCCTTGGGCACTGCCAGGGATCCAGGGGCAGCCACAGCTGCTCTGGGCACCTGTGCCAGGGCCTGCCTACCCTCAGGGAACAATTCCTGCCCAATATCCCATCTATCCCTGTCCCCTGGCAGTAGGGGCCATTCCCTGTGTCCTGTCCCTCCAGGCCATTGTCCCAAGTTCTACTCCAGCTCTCTTGGAGCCCTTTTAAGCACTGGAAGGGGCTCTGAGGTCTCTCTGGAGCCTTCTCCTCTTCAGGTGGAACCACAGCTCTCAGCCTGTCCTCATAGGAGAGGTGTTCCAGACTTGGCTTCATTTTCCAGTAAAACCCAGTCCTAGTAGGATGACTAAGTCTTGTCTAAGATGCAGGAGTACAGACATGATGTTTTTCACCTTCTTGCCCTCCCCCTGGACTGAGCAAGGAGAAAAATTACATAAAACCAGTCATTTATTTATATATATATATAATGTCATTATTGGTCATATGTATTCATAGAAATGGTCATATTTGGATATATATGGTCATATTATTCCTATAAAAGACTGTTTGTTCATATATTATAGTACTCTGGAAGGTTGGATGGGGCTTGGAGCAACCTGGGATAGTGGAAGGTGTCTCTGCCCATGGCAGGGGGGTGGATTGAGATGGTTTTTAAAGTCCCTTCCAACACAAACCTTTCCATGGTTCTATGATTTATAGACTACTGCAATTTGGGGAAGAGGAAACTTTGAAACCCAAGTAAGCCATTCAGCGTGTGTCCTCATCCTGTGGCCTTTAAAAACTGGTAACTGGATTAACTCCTGCAATCAAACATGCCTGTACCCAACCTGCCCAGCGAGCACTGAGCTCTGCTGTGGAAGGAACAAACCAGATGTAGGCAATAAACCCAGTGCTGTCCAACACAAGGAGCCCTGCAGAGCTGGGAGGCTGCAGCCAGGTGAGGAGCAGTCTCGTCTCCCAGGTAACAAGTGATGGGACAAAGGGAATGGCCTCAGGTTGTACCAGGGGAGGTTTAGGCTGGATTAGGGAAAAGCTATTCCCAGAAAGGGTTGTCCAGCCTTGGCACAGTCTGCCCAGGCTGTGGTGGAGTCACCATCTCTGGAGTGTTCGAAATGCGTGTGGATGTGGCATTTCATGCCATGGTATAGTGGTGACCATGGTGGTAGTGCAGGGTTGATGGTTGGAAGTGATGATCCTAAAGGTCTTTTCTGACATGAATGATTCTGTGATTTTGTGAAGTGTTGCCATAACCCTGCAGTGGAAGCTCCACCACCATCTTGCTCAGCTGAAACATAAAGCCAGATTTTTCCTTTTCACCTTTTTGTAGGTGCCTTGCTTGCCAGAAGCTGTGGGTTATTTTGGAATAACCTGCACACCTCAGTTTGGAATCTCAGCAATCACAGCAAGCTCGGAATCCCAGCAGCTTTTGGACCCTGCCTGGCACTTCTCAGCTTGGCTGTGTGTGACATTAACAGCAAACTTTTTATCTGCTCACAGTGAAACCACAGTGGGATGTGACCAGAGCAGCCATCCAGGGACAAAGTCCTCTTTGTACACAGAGCAAAACCTGCAGGGAATGTCAGAGCTTGCCCCTCCTCCTGCTGAAATACTGCATGGAGTATGAAAACTCCATAAATACTGTGCACAGGCACCTCCATTGACTTCCCATCCCTGATCTCTACATATCAGCACAGACAAAGTCCCCTGAGATGCTGGTCACAAAATCCAGCACACTTTTCCATCCCAAAAGGATGGATATGTTGATCCAAGTAAATGTTGTAGCTGGGACATATTTTTGACTGCAGAGTACAAAGAGTTGAATTACAACCAGCTCCCTGGGAGGAAGGTATTACTCATTTTAGATTAAGAGTCACCAGTTAAACCAAACAGTATTCAATCAAATAGAAATATCAACCTCTAGACTTCTCACAATTCATGAACCTGACCTCTATAAACTATGTATTAACAATTGTTTTTCAAAAAGCAGTATTTGAATTTTTCACTTACTGTTTAATTATCAGGGCTGAGGCTTAAAAAGAAAACCACCACATGCCTATTGTAATATTCTGACAAAGATTTGGAGCTTATTCTCTAATACATTCCTAAATATCTGAAGTGACTGACATCTGTTTCTGATGCAACCTGTGACTCCCAGAAAAATGATTTTTAGGGAACTGAGTTTGGAAATCCTTTACAGAATCATCATAACCAGAGAAATCCTGTAATCTACAAGAAAAAGAACACTCAAATTTCCTTAAACGGAGCACCCGTGACCCAAAATCAGAGGCTACTTTTAATAATCTCAGCTTTGTCTTCCCAGTGCTCATTTCCTCTTTGATAAGGGCAGTGCCGGTGCCTCTGCAGCAGAATCTGATCAAGACTGAGCTCCACACAAGTCAGTCAGAGGAGCACTGAAATCCCCAGCTGAGCTTGCAGCAGAGAGGGAAAATCGATGTTTACTCGATCCTCCTGCCCATAAATGAGCACCCACGAGGAGCTCTGGCCCTGTTCCCTGTGCCCGCTGTGGCTCCTGACAGGACACGCCGTGGGAGAGCCCTGCCGTGTGTTTCCTGGTGATAGCCCCGCACCGAGAGCCGAAAGCAGAACTTAATCACAAACACAAGCGGCTGGATCATGTTTTGGCAAAGACAAGAGGAAGCTGTGCAGCAGCGTATTCCCTCTAGGGCCAATCTCCAATTAATTGGAACTGCTTGGCATTCAGAAGAGATGATGAAAAGCTTCGGGAAGCCATTGAGGCATTTTCACTGGCACAAGCACTTGGGAGGGATCACATCTATGTCATGTAACTGAGATTAGAATTGGAATCAAACCCATTCTACAAAGGCCTGAATTTGTTTGTTTCCATATCCCTCAACCCAGGGAGATGAAACCAGCCCATTTCTAATGCTAGGATTCATTTATCTTATAGAGCCATGAATATTCCAAGACATTCTCTCATAGAATCATGGAATATCCCAAGCTGCACCCAGGGATCATCCAGTCCAACCCCTGGCCCTGCAGAGACACTCCAACAATCCCACCCTATGGATCCCTGGGAGCGGTGTCCAAACATTGCTGGAGCTCTAGCCTTGGAGCCGTGCCCATTTTCTGGGGAGCCTGGGCAGTGCTCAACACCCTCTGGGGAGAAGCAGCTCCTCCTGATCTCCAACCTAGACCTCCCAGACACAGCTTCAAATCAACCCTTTCTGCAAAGTCTTTTAAGCACCAGACAAAAAACTCACATGCCAACATCCCACACTTCTAAAACCCTGGGCTCCATTACCTGCAGAGGAGCAGCAGCAGCACTGGGCTGCTCTGATAATCATGCTCCTGACTTGCCCTAACACACACCTTGCTTGAGGTAAGGTTATGCAAGGGGATGAGATAAGATGACCTACTCATTTTAAAAGCTACTCATCTAGGTGACTTCTGCTCTTTCTCAATAAGAAAGATACAAACATTACAAACCTACGCCCATTGAGACACATGTATACAGAGAGAGAGAGAGAGAGAGGATATTTATATATTTCTATAGCGTATTTGTGAAACACCACCACCCCAGCACTTCAGTCAGTGCACCCTACAGAGACAGAGCCTAATGGTTGAATTTCTACTATATATTATCTATCTATCTATCTATCTATCTATCTATCTATCTATCTATCTATCTATCTATCTATCTATCTATCATATATATATGATCTTTAAAAGGTTCCTTCCAAGCCAAACCATTCTCTGATTCTATGATAAGGAAGAAATCGTTTCCCATGGGGAGACCCTGGCACAGCACGCCCAGGGAAGCTGTGGCTGCCCCTGGATCCCTGGAAGTGTCCAAGGCAAAGTGCTTTCCATCTCATTTTGGGTTTCCATCCCTGACCATTCCATGACTCTATGATATACATACACAACATGTAAAGAACAAGAGAAAAGCAGTTACCATTTGTCTTACATGGGAATGAAACTAAGGACAAAGAAATTTGTCAAGGATCATAAATCAGTTGCAATTGGAAATAAAAGCAAACTAACTTAAGTACTTCTTTGGTTTGGACAGGAAAGTGCTCTGAGATCAGTTGAGTAGAATAAAGTACTAATATTCCTAAAGCAACATCTTCTCTCTGTGATGTCCAAACAGCTGGAAGAAGTGAGTTTTTCCAGTCTAACTGCAGTGACTCTGTGTGCAATTCCTGTCCCATTTCCTCTCCAGCAGCCCACAGAATCTCATAGGCTGCAACATGAGTCTGTCCCACAGGCTCCTTACCTTGTATTCACTCAAGGGTTAAACAGTTTGCAAGTTACAAAGCCTGCTGTGTCTCCTGTGGCAGTAAATGTCATATCCCACTGCACAGGATATTTATAGCACAGCACTATTTGGGAAGTGAAACTTTTGAATGGTGAAGTTTTTAGGCAGGATGTAAAGTTTTTTGCTTCAGGATGAAGTTCTGAAGAACAGAACAGCCGAGAGCCCATTTGTCACTCTGGCTTGAGGTGGCACCAAATGTCACAATGAGAGCAGCAGGGTCTGAGTGGGGCCACCTCGGGTCTGAGAGCTCCAGTGGCCACTCACAGGAAGGGTTTGTGCAGCTGGCACATCAATCCCATGTCCCACCAGAGGACAGAGCACTGCTCAGTCGTCGTCACCACAGTATGTGGTGGAAGAGCTCTTCCCATGGACAAGGTACCCAATGTTCCCTGTGAGGGTCACCCTCCACACAGGTTCCCCAGTTTAGCTGCCATGGCCAGACACCAAACTCCAATACAACCTGAAGGAGACAGAACAGAGACTCTGGAAATGCCAGCACACAAGGCATGGTGGCCCCACCCCTCTTGTGCGCCAAGCTCGAAGCACTCCTGGACCTCAGCTTCTGGGAGAGGGATCAGGATAAGAGAGCATGGACTGGAGAGCCAGGGGGCAGAGTGGTCAGAATTCTCCTTTGTTAGAATGGTGACATGTCCCTGGGATTGGTGGGATGATGCTGCAGATGAGCCAAGGTGGAATGAACTGCCTCCATCTCTTGATCCAGACTGAAGCTGCCAAAGCCCTGCCTAGCTCGTGTCCTTGTAACACGCTCTTGGCTCACACACACACAATGAGCACCAAACATGGAGTAACAGATCAGCAACTCCTAGCTAAGAGCTTTTCCTGACCAGTGGTCCCAGAGTGGATCACCATAATCAATCCAGGCAGGAACAAAAGGTTTCTGTGAGGCTGTGGGGGCTCTCTGAACTGTAACTGTAATCACAGTAGGTCTTGACACTACGGGGGCACCCGAAAGGAGGACACTGCATATTTTGCAGCACTTATTAATGCAACTATTTGTGCTAACTCTCCGAGTACAGATACGCCCTGTGCCATTTCCATAAACAGGAGCACAGCTGTATTTGCATTCTCTCCATGTGTGCTGGTGCTCAGAGCTACTTGTGGGTTTGACTGCCGCAACAGAAACCTGAGCCGCCCGTAGGAGCCCCTGGAACCAGGACGGAGGGGCAGAACAGGGCCGGGAGGGGCAGAACAGGGCCGGGAGGGGCAGAACAGGGCCGAGCTCAGCGCTGCTTCCGCTCCGGTGGCTGAGACAGGCGGTGCTGTCACCCTGCTCCAAGCACTGCTGGGGCTGCAGAGGCGTCGGGAGCTCCGAGTGATCGGGACGCGCTCCTGCTGCTCCCAGCTAAAGGGCTCTCGCCATCCCTGAGCTGTAGCTGTGCTGCGACCGCGGGTCATTCATTGTTACACCAATCAAACTTCGTTCGTGCCTTCAAGACATTCTTTACAGCTCCAAGAGCGACAAACTTCTCTGCCGTTAACACTGAGACCATTGATTCATTTCGCACAATTTAACCACAAGAGAAAAGCAGTTTGTTCTGGATTTCAGTGTTAAACCTGGGCTTGTGACAAGTTCCACATGTGCTTTCCTCAGTCCTGTCCACCACCTGTCCTCCCTCTTCCCCAGCACTACCAAACATAACTCCAATGGAAAGTGTGGCTTGTTCAAACCCATAACATGGGTATTAAAGTATTTTATATTTTGCCAAAAGCTTTGTTTGCTCTTCTTTTCACTGTGATAAAAATATTAAGGTCATAAACCCCAAAATGCAACACCACAATCACCTCAACTACTCTGCTAAAAATAACATCATACTTTTAAAGGCAAATTATGCCAAATGCTGTGACCAGCTATTATCGCAACTCCTGCCTCACTTCAAGGTTTATTTCAGCTTGAATTAGGAAGAAATGTTTCCCTGGGAGGGAGGTGAGACCCTGGCACAGGTTCCCCAGAGAAGCTGTCGCTGCCCCTGGATCCCTGGAAGTGTCCAAGCACAGGCTGGACGGGTCTTGGAGCAGCCTGGGACAGTGGGAGGTGTCCCTGCCCATAGCAAGAGTGGAACTGGATGAGCTTTAGGTTTCCTTCCAATCAAATCCATCCCATATTTCTATGGTTCTCTAAGTTCACCAGTATCCATTCTTGAAAGCTCTGAAACTACCTCTGAAACGATCTATTTCCCATGGCTCCCCTAACTCACTGAGTCAAGGACCGAGTCACCCACACTCACCCCTTCCTTCAGCGTCAAAGCAAAACATAACCGTACTTGGGCAAAGTATAACCCGGATAATAAAGTGTCGTTTACTGGGGAGATCAAAGTTATCATAAACTTATACTACTCGAAAATCCCCCCAAGGCAGGACTGACACATCCCACTCCCCATGCCCGGGAGGAGCGCCGGCATGGGGGGACACACTCCTGCGGCGCTTCCCTTGCCATTTCACCGAGAAAGGGCGACGGAGTCTTAGACACAGTAAAAAAAAAATAAAATCAGTAGAAAGTCTCAGCTTCCGGAGGCAACGGCAATGTAATGGGCGAGTCTCTGGAGCGGCTGCTGACAGGGAAAACGCGCTGCGACACCAAGGTACCTTCCAGGGAGCTCTGAGGTGGCCTCAACACGGCTGTCGCCCCCTGCCCGAAGGAACTGAAGGACCCGGCGGGGTCCGGGACCTGCCACAGTCACAGCCAACATGGCGGACAACTGTGAGGGGACCGGCGGCCGCCCTCGACTCCGCCCCCTCAGCCGAACGCGCATGCGCAGCTCACCACCGCCTGGAGCAGCCGCTGGGCAGGACCTGCTTGGCAGAAAGCCCCCCCCACCACTTCTGGGAAACCCGGCCGGCCGGGGCCGCGCCGGGGGGCAGAGCCGGGGCAAGCACCGCGCGGTGATTGGGCGCGGAGGGAGGAGGGGCGGGGTCATGCAGCGAGGTGGGGCGGTGATTGGCTGTGAGGAGTAGTGGGCGGGGCCATCGCTGGGTGCCGCCTGTCAGTGAGCGGGAGCTGCCGGGGAGGCCTGAGGGGCCGCGCCGGGCGAGCTGATCAGAATCGGACCGGGCTGAGCCGTGCCGTGCCGTGCCGTGCCGTGCCGTGCCGGAGCGGTAGGTGCGGACCCGGCCACCGCCCACGAGGCAGGATCCGGGTCCAGGGTGCGGCGTTCGGTCCGGGAGCTGCGGGGTGCATCTGCCCGGTAGGGCCCGGCGGAGCTTCCGCGGCTGCCGGCGAGAGCAACGTGTGAGGAACCCCGGCCCAGCCGGGGGCTCCGAGGGGCTGATGGGCTCTCCGGGCGCCGCCGCTGCGCTCCCGCCGCAGCGCTGTGTGTGTGTGTGTGTGTGTGTGTTCGCAGCCTGGATGTCGCTGCCCTGCCCAGCACCTTTCCGAGTCTGCGGCTCCCGGTGCCCTGGGCAACCCGACTTTCTGATCTCCTGGTGCCCATCGGCTCCCTCCCGGCTCCCTGGGCTCCCCGTGCAGGGACTTCGCTGATCCCCGGCTCTGGAGAGGGGAGAAGGAGGGAGGGAGGAGCTCAGCTCATCACAACACAACCGCGCCAGACCTTAATTCACCTGAACCACCCGGTCCTTTTCACTCCGAGCGTCTCTTTGACACAACTAAATGCCTACGTTTTTTAGTTCGTTTGTTTTTTGGGTTTTTTTTTCTGAAAAAAGGTTAAAATGTTTCTTTGCCGATTAATAAGTTGCCGCCGTGGTTGATCTCAGATGCTTCCTGTCAGCTTTAACTGGTTACATTAGAAACGCGTGTTGAGTGCTCCGCACATGTACGACGCAGCAGTCTGAAACCAGCACCTATAAACAAAGTCTGAATTTCTTTTCCAGCTGGCTTTCTAAACGCTTTTATGAGTAATAACTTGCGCTTCTGTGCTATGACATTAGTGATAAGAATAGTTGAATTGAGTGTGTCTGTAGTGAGCTGCTTTATTGCATTTTACCTCAGTTGAAATCTGTTATTGGCACGGCCGCCGGATTCCTTGGGAATGAGTCACTTGCTATTAACTATTAAATTTTAACTGTATTAAGAGACTGAATCTTGTAGAGTGCTGTGAAAGAGCATAACAAACAAACATAACTGAAAAAGGGGTTTGTGGGCCTTGATCCAACACCACTAGAGTTAATGAACTTGAAGTTAATGAGTCTGTCGTGAGTCTTCTTTCCATGTTAAATGGGAGGAGGTAGAGCTGAGCTCTGTAGCAGGGATGAGGTGCTGAATTATTATTATTATTATTGTAATTGCTAAGAGGATGGAGGCAAAGTGACCATAAATCAGCTTTCCTTCTGTGACTTTTGAGCTTTGCTGGCAAGTGTCAATTGTGTTGGTGGAGACAGAGGGATTGAGACGTGGGGGACAGAAAGATTTCCTGGTTCTGAGATGAGCAGCTGGCTTGGAGTAAAAGAGCTCTGAGTTTGGAAAAGGATTGGAGAAGCTGGGAGAGGGAGATGAGGATGCCTAGAGGGACCAGGAGGAGGGACAGACACGTAGGAATTGTGTCTGTAGGAGACTGGGCTTTGCTAATCATGGTTTAGAGACATCAGGGCCCTGAAGAACATGGACCTTGTCTTGCCTAAAGGCAATTCTGTTCCACAGTTCATGTGGGGGTTTGTCTCATGGCAGTCTGCTCAGGCTGGACAGTTAAAAATCATCTCAATCAATTCATATTTTGACTTAATGTATGAAGTCATCACAACTGAATTGGCAGGACCAGTCATAAATTAAGGTCATGTAGAACTGCTTCTGTCTATACTAAATTTAACTTACCTTTGGGTTGGTTTTGCCTGGCATCCCAGACCTACTGCTTTCCCATAGATTTACATGGATTTTATAAGTATGATTGAGATGTAAAGCTGCAAAGCAGTGTAAAGTAACAAATGGTGACAGCCTGGCTCCCTCCACCTGCTTGGGCAGAATTGATTTTCAGGTATGTCTGTGGTGGTTGGTGAAGGTTGTCCTTTAAGGTCCAATATTGTATCATTTTGTTGTAGTTTAGGAAATAACTTCACAAGTGGGTTGTCAAAGCCAGGGTGTTGTTAAGCAGTGGCCTGAGAGCTGTGTGAGAACAACTGGGAAGCAAATCCTTATCAAGCTGAAGTTTATTCTGATTATTTCTGTTCTCCTTGTTTACAAAGGGGTTGGGAAAAACTAGCCATTCTTAGAATGGTGGCTTGTGGTTGGTGTTTGTAAACTCTGGGCAAGTGGTGGTGCTAGTATCTTTGTTCAGCAACATGAAAAGAACTGTTCAGGGGAGAGCTGTGCTCAGGCTGTCCTCGAGGAAATGAGGATAAAGGCATGTTTGAGTGCTTTTAGAAATCTGCTGATAATTAAGCCCAGTCAAATATTTCCCTGCAGATTTTGTAACCAAACTATTGCAATATCTTAATGTCTGGCAACTAAAAAAAAAACAACTCAGTCTCATTATCCTGATGTTTACAGTAAGCAACACCAGTGGCTGAAACAGGATTTGGGAGTATTTACTATCAAACCACTTTAAAGAAGGTGTTTACACACTGCCTATCGTTTGTAATGTGACATGCTCATACATAGGGCTGATCGTGCAGTGCTTCAAACAGGGAGCTTGTGGTGCTTTGGGGGGAAGGTTCTTGGCTTTCCCTGGTGCTGCTCAGGTAAATCTGTGGATGCACATGAGGGGGACCAGGGGGGATGTGCAGGAGCCCTTGGAATGGGCAGATGGGTCACAGTGGTTATCGAAGGGGAGGTGAAGGCTGAGAGCTCCCTGGAATAGCAACTGCTGCTCTGACTCACCAGGATTTTAATCAGTCAGGCATTCTATTTATTTTCACTTTGGAGCTCTTAGATACACAAGGGAAGTATCTTCTTTTTTTTCCCCTTAGACATGTTCACTTAAAGCAGCATTAAGTGTGTGTTGAGGTTGGGGAGCTGTTGAGTGTTGCAACTGTTTTTTTTAAGTCCCTTCTGACACAAACTGAAACTTGTGCTGCTGACAGCTCTGAGCAGTTTAAATCTCCACCCCAGGCCTGGACTACAGTAACAGGCCTTAAACTGCCTGGGCCAAAACCGGAACTGTCTGAATTTCAGTTCCATCTGCAATGTGGGCAGGCAAGAGAGCCCTGGGTGACATCCAGGCTGAGAGGAGGCAGCAGTGGCCAGGGTCTGAAGGGGTTGTACAAACAATTATGGAATGGTTTGGACTGGAAGGGACATTAGAGTTCACCCAGTTTCATCGCCTGCCATGGACGGGGACACCTTCTACTATCCCAGGTTGCTCCAAGCCCTGTCCAACCTGGCCTTGAATCCTTACATATATATATATATTTATATCTTTTTATATATATAACCTATGTATATAAAATATATATGTACACATACATGCCTTTGGCCCCAGACCAGATTTTTAGTGGGATCTATCCATGTAACAAGTATAATCTATTTTTTTTTCCTTTGAAGAACTGTTCCTTGACAAGGTTTGGTGGCTTTGCACAAGGGTTTTGCAGCTAATACCCTATGTAGTTTCTTTTGGCTGCATACTTGGCACTTTCTGCCATAGTCACTGACAGCTGTTAGGACTGGAAGGTCCCCAAAAGGTGTGTGGTGCTCTTCTCAGTTGACATTCCCTGGGCTAGTGATGCAGAAATTCCTGGCTCTTCCCAGCTGTTGCTTTGTTCTGGTGGTCAGCAAAGCAACATGGCCAAAAATGCTTCTTGTGTTTGATCAAACCAGCAGCAGCTGCACAGGCAACCTGAGTTAGTGCTCTGTGCACAGAACTCCTCTCCATAAGGAAGTGGGAAACCTCACTGAGACAACATTTTTATCTTCTTTCCTTTCAAACTAAATGTCAGTGTGAAACTACTGCTGAATGGGTACACTCAGATGAGAAGAAAATCTCCATTCTGTGAAGTTGACTTAGGAAGTCTTACATATATTTTAAAGCTCTTACCCAAGTATTTTTTTACCAAAAGTATTGTCTGGCCCACAGAGCATTAACAGAAATTCTCCCAAAAGCCATTGTCCAAGGGGATTGGAGCCAGGCACACCAAGCAGGATCTCATATTATGGTGTGCTGTGGAGTGGTGCAGTGCTGGAAAGATGTTTGCATGGCTCTTGTCCAGCTCTGAGTTTCTCTCACAACATTTTGTGAAACACAGAAATGCTCTTTTAAGGTCCCTGCCCCAAACATCTTCCAGGTGAGATGGGAGACCTGAAGAGGGACTTGTTTAGAGAAGGGGAGAGGGAATTCTAAAGGAGCAGAACTCACGTGGTTATCTCTTACATTAATAATATTTGAGTAGCTCGTTAATTCTGACTCCCTTCAAGTCTCAGGTGACCTTATCTGGTATTTTAGTTTCTCCCACACATTGGCTGAGGGAGGAGTTGCATCAGAGCGGTGCCTTCACAGCACAACTGACACTGTTTGCCTTTCATTCTGTAAAAACACACTTTCTGTTTTACAGTAGTGGGAACTAACATTAGTTAACCCAAGGTGAGTAAACCCTTAGTGAAGATAAGGAGCAAAGAGGCTTTAAGCTGCTATCAAAAGCCCATTGTAGGTTAGGAGTGCAGCACCCACCCTTTATCTCCTGCATCATTACCTGACTTCCCCTTTCTGCCTTGAAAATAACGAGCCCATCACATGGTTCACAGAAGGAAGAAATTCTGGGATATGGAAATCAGGAATTACAGCAATGTCTAAGTGAGCTGGCTGATGGAGAGGAGGTTTTGAAGGCCAGAGAAGCAGTTCTGGGTTGGACACAACCACCCCCCAGCTCAGGAACATGAAGCTCCTCATGCTGCTCATCTGTGCCTTGTGTTGTACAGGAAGCTGTGCTCATCCTGGAGCATGCAAACAGGCAGGGGAGCTGCAGCTCCAGAGTGCCTCACGTGGGTAAATCCTGCTCTTACTGTGCTTCCTGTGGATCCTCAGGTGCCCATTTGCTGCTCCCCAGGCTCCCTTTTATCTGGAGCTCCCTGAGAAGGGCTGTGGGGTGGGTCTGGTGAGACATGGAGTGCCTGTGTCTGGATTAATGGACTCAGGAGCTCTTTGCACTTCTTTGCCCCCTCCACATGCACAGAGATGAGTCATGCCTGTTCAGTTCTGAATCACAGAATCACTGAGGTTGGAAAAGACCTCCAAGGTCATTCAGTCCAACCTTCCACCAAATCCCACCGTGCCCACTAAGCCATATTAGAAGTGCCATGTCTGCTTGGTTTTTGAACAGCTCCAGGGGTGTGGACTCCACCACAGCCCTGGGCAGCCTGTTCCAGTGCCTGACCAGCCTTTCAGTGAAGAAATTTTCCCAATATCCAACTTGAACCTCCCCTGACACAACTTGAGGCCATTTCCTCTTGTCCTGTCTCTTGTTCCCTGGGAGCAGAGCCCGACCCTCAACTGGCTTCAACCTCCTGTCAGGGAGCTGTAAAGGGTAATAAAAGTCTCCCCTGAGCCTCCTTTCCTCCAGACAGAAAGTACACTGCAAAAACTACCTAAAAGTTCTGATGGCTTATTTTTAATCACAGCTTCTGCCTGCCATGCTTTGCTGTAGGCACCATAGAAATAGTTGGCATTTGACTTTTCCAAGGACTGAAAATTGTGCAGCAGCAGTTAAACCAGGCTGGGCGTGCAGGTTCTGGTCCTGTGCAGCCCCACAGACCTGAGTCACACATTGAACTGCCTGAGCTCTGCCTGGGTCGAGACCATTGCTCACAATTGCTGCCTCGGTCTCTTTGAGTCTGCAAGTGAGGTAGGGTTTTGTTGACTTTAATCTCAGTTATGTTTCCTTGTTATTCTTTGCCATTTCAGAGAGCAAAGAGGACTTGCAGTTTTGTTTCTCCCCTCTCTCTGTTCTCCTTTTACTCAGCCAAGGAGGGACTTGTAGAATTCTGTATTTCTTGGCAATGGGGATTGCTTTGCACTGAAGGACCTTGAAGGTGAGGAGAGGGCAAGGAGAGACAGAGTTAATGCAAGTCAGGAGAGAGTGAGGATAAAAATAACTCTGAACTTGTCAGTTTGGTCACTGGTGGCTGGGTTAGTTATCTGGCAGGCTCTGCTCCTGCTGCTCCAAGGGATTATTTTACAGCACTGAGAATTGACATAATTTCTGTAGAGTAGAGGGAGCAGGATGGCCATAATGAGTGGGATACTGTCATCAGCACTTCTTTTGCACAGCAGCTGTTCTCTGTTTGGCTGCTGAATGTGGTCATTGTTGACTTTCCTTGTATACCTGCCAGGTTGTTAGGTGACTCACAGCACCGAGGTTCATGGACTTGGCTCCCAAATGCCTCCCCTTTTCCTTGGTGGTCCTTCAGGCATGGAGCACCCACTCATTTTGTCATTTTCCTGATTCATCTCTGTTGCCAGGAGCCTGTTGGAGTAAATGTCCTGCTGCCCCAGGCAGCTGCTCGAGTTGGGAAAAAAGTAAAGGAAAAAAGGGAAAGGAAACGAGAGAAAAAATAAAAAGGAAGAAGAAGGATTTGTGCAGATTGAAGCTCATGAGCCTCAAGCTGATGTGCTCCTGTAATGGTGCTGATACCTGTATTCCTGGCCTCTGTTAAAATGTCCCTCCTCGTCCTATCCTGATTTGTGGTACTCAACACCCATATACATTGCCTAAGGTTTCTGAACTTCCATGGGTTATTTAAGGGTGGAAATGTTCATTTTAAGGTTTTACACTTGTGCTGTGGGAGGACTGGCACAAGGAAGGGATCTCTGCACTTAAGGGGCAACAGAGCACATTCTGTTTATAGGGAAACAATTGGTTTAGCATCTCCAGAATCCAAGGTGAGGGGATCAGGGGCTACACCAAAGCTGTATTCCCCAGGGGCTTATACTGCAGGGAACTCATTCTCCACATTGCTGATTTTCACCCCTGGGTATCTTCACCCTGTCCCTCAGTGCTTTGCTTCCACACTGGTTTATGCTTCTCCCTTTCCAGCTCGCACCTTCCCCTGTGCTGCAAATTGGTCGAGGTTTGGCCTGTGCTGGGAGCTCCATTTGTGTTCCTGGGCAGCTCATGGTCTGTGCTGATCCCCTCCCCAGCTCTCAGGCAGAGAGATCTGCTCTAGCACCATCACTGTCCTCTATCCAAATTCCATGGATCCTGCGCTCTGTAAGAGCTCCACTTCTGATGGGCTCGAGCAAGGATTGCAGAAGGTGGTGATGTAGAGGAAGGAGGGGGGTGAGGGAGGATTTGTTGAGTGGGCAGATTGGCTGTCAAGCCTGGCTTCATTGAGTGAGAATGAGGTGAGCTTTGAGGATGACTGAGCACAGGAAAAAAGGGAATTAGTTGGGTTTATGGCCATTCATGTGATATGAGAGCAAGTGTAATTTCCCCCAGGTGCACTCTAGGAGGACTTTCATGTCTTCCCTTTTTCCCCTTTTTTGGGGATGATTATTCTTCCTATTTAGTGATATGGGAGTTCCTTCTTCTCCTTGGTTTCACTGTTTATACTTAAGTTAAGGGAATATACCAAGAATTAAATTTCTCTGAAACCTATGTGGTTACATATTTTCAGTCATGAGAATGTTGAATATTCAGATCTTCAGTGCTCCAAGTCAGAAAGGGAGGACTGGCACTGGGTTCTTCTCCAGCTCAGAACAGGACCTTGATTTGAGTTATTTGTTAATCTGATACCTTCAGGAGCCTCCTGTTTCTTATAAACTTGAAGCTGCCTCTGTCTGTGAAGTATTTTGACAAGTGTTTTGTTTTTCTGTTCTTGCTCAGTGTCTCTGTGAAGCTAAGCAATGGCAGTGATGGGAATTGAATGCCAAGGAGCTCCTGACCCAGCCATCAAGCACAAAAAGGAGCTCACAGCTGCCAAGGGGCTGAAGGAGACAGTGAGTGAAAAGCAGAGCAGTGTTTGCAAAGTAGAAGATTCAAAGAAGGTCGTCTTTCACAGTCAGTGGAAAATCCTAAATGATGTAATCACCAAAGGAACAGCAAAAGAAGAAACAGAAGGAGGCTGTGCATCAATTTCTATTATTGCCCAAGCAGAATGTGAGTAGCAGGGCGGGCTGCGCTTCATTGAGAAAACGGAATGTGTAAAGAGGGATGAGATTTCACTCCCTCGGCGCTCCTGGAGAGCTGAGGCCACATCTATTTGTAATCCCAAGTGGGGTGGAGCTGATGACACATCCCAGACTCTATTTAGGAAGCTCATGAAATCTCCTAATAATGTGGCAACATCTACTGAATAAAGCATAAATAACAAATCAGCATGAGACCCGTGCACCTCAACCAGATCTGTGTCCTGTGGGTCACCTGTTCTTAGCTGACTTCTGAAAGGTATTTAAAAGAGGGGGAAACTGAAGTAAAGTTGTCATCTGGGAAAGAGCTGATGGATCAGGAGGCAGCTGGGAAGCCTCCTAATTGTGGGGGAGGAAGAATGTAGTGTGGGTGGTATGACATGACTGTGCAGTGATTGTCTGGATCACTCATTTAGCACAGTGGCAGGGCTGCTTAAGTCCAGTTGTTACTAGGAGACTTTGCCTGGTTTAAGACAACTGATGATCCTGTTTGTTTTTCACACAGGTGAAAACAGTCAAGAGTTCAGCCCCACTTTATCAGAGAGATCCTTTATTGCCCACAGTAAACGTTACAGGTGAGAGACCTCTTAATATAAACACTCCTCTTCACTGTTGTGTCTGCTGACTTGCCCTTGTTCCAAAGCACCCTGGCTCTCTGCACTTAAAATATTTTTTCCAAAGCACTATTGTTGGAATTAGTTCTTCAGTCTGAGGCCTCGTAAGAATGTGTCTTTCCCAAAACATCTTCCTGTCGGGAAAAAATACAAGTTTAGGCACAAACCTTGCCTAAAAGTCCTTGCACTGTCTTATTGTCAGTGCCTCCAGATTTACTTCCTTTTTGCCCTTCTGCCTCTGTTTCTTGATGGTCAAATGTGTTTTGAAATTACTCCTTTTTTTAAGATTCATAGACTTAAAGTAGAGGGATCCAAGGAGAAAATTTTAGTCTTTTTTAACTGAACTGTGTTGATGCTTTTGAAACTGTTACACCATCTGCTGAAAAGCTGTGTGATACCTGGGCTGCTGAGAGAAGGAGCCCTCAGAAAAGGGAACAGCTTCATTTCTTGGAAGGATAAAAGATGATGAGAGAACCTTTGCTTAATGACAGCATCAACAACAGAAGTTGTGAACACAAAGAAGCTGGAAGTGGTAAAAGGAACAGTGACACTTGTGGTGGACAAGTGGAGGCCTGGGAATTGGTTTTCTGGAGTCACCTGGGAGTGAGCTACTTGTTCTTCATGAAGAATATCTTCCAGCTGGGGCACTGGAGCTTTCTTACACACTGGAGCCTTGTCAGGCAGCCCCAGCAGCCTGAAGTGGGTGACTGGGCTACAGATTTAGGTGCTCCTGTTTGCTGATGGCTTCAGACACCTTGTGGGGTGTGTGGTTTGACACTGCCCAGTGGCTTTATGATGTGGTCCCATGAACCATTTGAAGAAGTGCAAAGTAACCCATTTCTGAGGGATTTTATGTAGGACCTGGGGTTTTCTGGGGTGCATACCAGCTATGTTCAGGCTCAAGGCACTATGCTCATGGTATTAGTCAGAACTCTACTTCTGGCATCTTTTCCTGATATTTTAGCACTAAAATATCAGGAAAAGATGGAGATAGTGGCTGTGCCCTGCATCACTGATCAGGAAATGCAGAGGAATGTATCAGAACAGTTCAAAGTCAATGGAGCAATTGCTTCCCTTGAAGATCAAAAATCCTGTTTTCTCTTAGAGCTTAATAACTGCTATGATTGGTATTGAATCATAGAATCACAGAACAGTTTGAGTTGAAAGGAACCTTAGAGACCGTCTCTTTCTGCCCCTGAATAACTGCAGCAAATATCCCCCATGAGAGTTCATCTCTTAGTACAGACCCCAGCTGGAGTGTTGTGTATTCCTAAAAAACACGTCGTAGTATTGAGGTTTACAAGCCAGCACATTTTGGCTTTTTGAAGATGTTTTATTCAAGGCACTTAGTCATCCCTCTTTGCTGTGCAAAGCTCTTTTTCTTCATATTAGAGCAGGCATTGATATAATGAACATATTTATTAATTTTAATAATTTTTTAAAAATAAACTGCGTTTCTACATCATCTTTGTGTTCACTCGAAATCAACCACAAACTGTCTCAGAGCAGCCTGGAGACATGCAGTGCTTTTCCCTCTACTTTGCTGTGTTCAAAAAAGAGACACAAAAGAAAGCTGGAGAGGGACTTGGACAAAGGAGCTAGCTGGAGGGACAGGACACAGGGAATGGCTCCCAGTGCCAGAGGGCAGGGATGGATGGGATATTGGGCAGGAATTGTTCCCTGGCAGGGTGGGCAGGCCCTGGCACAGGTGCCCAGAGCAGCTGTGGCTGCCCCTGGGTCCCTGGCAGTGCCCAAGGCCAGGCTGGACAGGGCTGGGAGCAGCCTGGGACAGTGAAAGGTGTCCCTGCCATGGCAGGGGATGGGCTTTAAGGGTCCTCCCGACCCAATCCCTTCTGTGACTGTACATCCCAGTCTTGTTCTTCCAGAATTTGTAAACCCTGGGGCACTTTAATGTTTTGCTTACCCCACACCCCACCATTTCTTTTATGCAATGCCAGAGGTGCTGCTGTGCCTGGACCTTGAACTTATCCCTATTAGAAGGCAAGAAGTTGTGTTTTAGTTCTCTGTTGAGTTAGCAAAGTTGCTAATTCTCTTCCTGTGGGTCAGAGCTGTGACCTGAGCTGTGCTTGCACTGTCCCATCTCAGAGCCTGCTGTGTTCTGGTTTCCAGCAGCCGCTCAGACAGCCTCGATCACATCCCCAACAATGTGGCTCATGCCACGGAGGGCAGGATGGCCCCCACCTGGCGAGGGAGGCACCGGGGCAGGGCCAGGAAGAAACGGCACAAGAAAAGATCCAAGCTGAAAGGACAACCTGTGGCTGCTGGCAGGAGAAGTCCAAGAACTCCAGAACAGGAGAGCTGCACCCCAATTCCTGTCCAGGTGAGACTCTTCAGCCTTCCTTTTGTACTGTCCCTGGAAACTCCTAACAGCTCTTGGGTGAATTTAGGTGTCTGTACTGAGGTTCCTGCTTAGCTGTTTGGTTTTGTTTTCTAGGAGGATGAATCCCACCAAAGTACTCTTTACAGAAACAGTTTTTGGGCTCCTGAATTTACCAAGGAATTGGGCTATGATCCACTGTCTTTTGAGAAGCCTACCCATGCTCCTTTCTCCATGGGCAAACTCCATTCGCCGAGGAGCCAATACAAAACTGAACTGCACAAGCTGATCAGCCCTATTCAATGCCTTAATCATGTTTGGAAACAGAGGGACACTGTTCCCCAGCCTGAGACTCTCCATCCTTTTCCCTACAACATCCTTCCCCCCCATTTCCCATATGTGGACAATCCTCTCCATGCCATGAAGCAGAATGCTTTGGACACATACTTCCATGGTGACCTCAACTATCAAAACAGTCGCTTATCTGGCCTAAACTTAGAATATAATTTCACCAAATGCATCAACCAATCTGTGCAAACCAGTTCAGACAAGCTTTCTGTGGAAGAATATTTGGTAGATGCCTTGAAGGGAAGCGTGAGTTTTGGTGAACCACAAAATTTAGCCAGCCTGGCCAAGACATGGAGAGGAGGTGGGCTGGAGCTGAAGGAACAATTCCATGAAGCAAATGAAAATGAAGGCGTGCTGCTGAACGAGGTGATCTGAGCCACACTGGGGTGTGGGTGGCAGAGTTTCTTCTGGGCTCTGGGAGAGGGATAATCTGCATCCATCTGCTTGCTTCTATAACTGTGATTTCTGAATGGTTCTGGATCTGGTTGAAGCTGCCAAATAATGATGCAGAGTTGTTTTCTGCAGGAATTAAAGCCCTGCCTGTCTCAGACTGCTGGCTCTATGCTGTGCTCAGTCACCAGACATGCAGGCCTGTCTCTGAGCAGTGGTTCTGTGCTTAGTCAGTGTTCAACCATGTCCTCTGTTTGCTGGGGAAGAGCCCAATCCATTGAGCCAGGCTGCAATATTTATTGTCTCTGGATGAGCTGGAGTGTGAGAGAAACCAGGGCTGGGCAGAAGGGGAGGTGCAGGAGGCCAGCAGCTCCTGCAGTGTCCCCCAGTGTCCCCCAGGGCCTGGGCACAGAAATGCATTTGAATCTTAGGGACATGATTCACTTCTTCTGAATTCAGTTCTCTCTCAACACCTTGAAGTCCTCTTGGAGGACTTCCCTGGAGTCAGTGTGACCCTGTTAGTATGGTCTGTGGAGTTCAAGGTGTCCCTTACCTGCCTGAACGTGTTCACACTGACACCTAAGGCACAGTCTCCATCTACTGACTGCAGAACAGCTTCTGCACAGTGTCTGCATTTAGTTGTGGGAATCTGGGTTAGTTGTTGGATTCAGCTTTGTGGTTATGTCCTGCATGAGAAGGGAGGAGCACAGAGCTCCAAAGCCATCCAAGTCCTGGTGGCCTTTCTTTACAACTCTGGGGTGCATTTGTTTAGAATCAACAGAGCCTACAGAAGTCAAGCAGGTTGATCCTGTATGGTTTCATCTCAAGCCTGTGGCAGAAGTAATCTTGTATTGGGATTTCTAGAGAGATGCTGTGGTATCTGTCCTGGTGCTGCTTCTGAGAATATGTTGATCTCTGTCTGTGCAGCTGCACATTTAAATGTCTCTTTCCTTCCTTCATCTTTTCTCTTTGGACTTCCAGAAGCTGAAGCCAGTGGATTATGAGTACCGAGAAGAGGTTCACTGGACAAAGTGCCATGGTTCCTTGGGCATTGGCTCTTTTGGGGAAGTGTACAAGATAGAGGACAAGCAGACAGGATTTCAGTGTGCTGCCAAGAAGGTAATTCTGTGTGAGAGAAGCAGGGTCCTGACAAGACAGCACATGGAGAGAAATCTCTTCCCAGTTCCTCTTCAGGAGTTGTACAGTCACGAGGAAGTGCTGCTGTTGTGTCCAAGGAAGAACTTCAGGGTGATGCCAGAGAAAGAAGCAGATGGAGGACCTGTATGTGCACAGGGGCCAAGCTCAGCAGCCAGAAATAAGCTCATTTGGCTTCAAAGTGTGCTGAAAGGGATCCTGAGTGCTAAGGCAAGAGTAGAGATTTCTGAATGATTATGAGTGACTGCGGGGTAGCAACAGCCATGTGGGTTGTCTGTTATCTGACTATTCTTATCTCAAACCATGTCTGGTGTAAATGCTTACATGGCAGGTATTTATTTCCCTGTTGAAAAAGGAATAAAGTAGGGAAAACCTAAGGCAGTCAGTAGGCTCTGCAAAGAGAGCTCTCATCTGCTCAGTGTCAGCTGCAATGCTAGCACATTGTTCTGAGGTGATGCTGTTCCAGATGCAGCAAAGGATGTGTGTTTTTCCAGAAGCTGGCACTATAATCTCTTGTACTCCAGGATATGCTGCTGTCACTTGGTGTAGGAAGTGTGTGGAATATAACTTGGGTCAGGGCATTGATTTGTGGGCTGCTGTGGGGGCCTCAGAGATGCAGACAGAGGGATAATGCAAGGAGATAAGGAAAATGTAAACTATTTTATTTGAATTTACACTTGAATGGTTTCATCACCCCTATGAACTGATGTTTCTCACATTACTTCACTAGAAAACTTCATGTGGGAAGTGTTTGCCTCGAGTACAAAAATATTTTGTGCAAAAAGAACTGCAACTTGTATTTTTCAGTTTAAAATGTTCATTTTTCCCCATTTACACTGGGCCCAGCTTGCTGTGCTCCCTGTGGAAAGATGCAAGTGGCAATATAAGCTAGTGTGTGTATTACTTTAACCATTTCACAACCATTCCAGTTGTCAGCTGTAGAAACAAACATCTCTCTAGCATGTAGAAAATTAATTCCTGTTCTGCATCCTCACAGCTCAGGTGTGAAATCTTGTGGTGACACAACCAGCCTGTTTCCTGTCAGTGTGTAGCTATTTAAATTTATTATCCATTTGGCAAATCCACAGTCTTGGGAGAAATAGCTGTTCCTTGGGGGGTGTATTTTCAGGAAGGAGGATGGTTGTGCTGAAAAGGGAAGCATGAAAGTAGGAGAAGCTGAAGTCTTCCAAAATGTCATTTCCCCCCCACTAATTACCGAAGGATAAATGATGCTTCTTTATATCAGAAATGCATCTTCTTGGATCACACTCTGAAAGCAGAGAGTTCTGACATGCAAATTGGACACTTCTCCATGCTCTATTTAATTTTCCATGAGTAAATGTCTTCAGTTCCTGCTGCCTCCCTGTGACAGGAGGGCACTACCTCACCTTCTTTCACCAGACTTGGTGCTGGAAGCACCTGCTCTCCAAATTCTTGAGATGAAAGAAAACCAACTATAGCTGCATTGCTGACAGAGAAGAAACATGATGCATCTTTTTCCCACCAGAATCTTCATGACTCATGTTTTCCTTCTGGACTTCTGCAAGTTCTTGTTTTATTTATTTTGGCTGAACTTAGCAAATAAAGTTTTTCTTTAACCATTTGGAGGAAGAGCACCACCTAACAAGGTGATCATGTAGATCACTGCTTGTGGACGTGTTTTGTATTCCCTCCTGCTTTGAGCAAGTTGAATTTTTGCCAGGTTTTGCACCATCCCCAGATTTTTTCCTCTCTCTTTCATAACAGAATGTTCAGTTGTCAAAATTATCTTTTAGCTGAGACAGAAATTACCTTCCTCCTGAGGGGTAGCTGTCCTCAGCTGTAATCTGGAGTTACTGCAAAATGTCATCTCTTAAGATGAATTTTCACTTCCCTTAGACATTGAGGTTTTATTATCCCGAGTGTTCTCACTTCTTGCTGCACCTCCCCAAGTTCTGCTAGGGAAGGTCACAGAATTAAGTTTAGAAAAAAACCTCCAAGACCACCAAACCAAATGAACCCATATTGTGCTGTCACACAGCCACCAGAGAGGGTGTCAGGATCCAGCCCAGGATTTGCTCAGTGCCTGCCTGTTTCTGCAGGTGCAGGTGGAACACTTCCGTGCCGAGGAGCTGACGACGTGCGCGGCCGTGACGAGCCCCAGCGTGGTGCCCCTGTACGGCGCCGTCAAGGAGGGCCCCTGGGTCACCATCTTCATGAAGCTGATGGAAGGTGAGCAGGGGACAGCACCATGGGAGCACCACTGGCACTGTCCAGTGCACCTTGAACCTTCTCTTCCTCCTGCCCCTGTATGAATCTGTTGGTTCCTCAGTGCATCTAGAATATTCCTGGTGTGAATTCCCGAGTGGGTTGGGATGGGTGTAATCCCTGCAATGGGTTTGGTGTGAGGAGAGTAATTCCCAGTCCTGCCTCACTCCATTTCAAGGTGTCTCTGGAATAATTCCTAGTCTTGCCTCACTCCAGCTCAGGGTGTCTCTCACAGTAAAACATGACTGGGGCAGGTTTGTGCTTCTTGTTGATTTACAGGACTCCCGTGGAAAGCATTGCCCTGGAAAAGGGAATACTTACTGTCTAAGCAACCCTAGATGATTCCATGGCCTGGTGCTCTTTTTCTGGCCAGAACCATGGCTGTGAAGAATGAGCTGGTGGTCAGTAACACCTAGAAATGCCTGTTCTGATCACAGAGCAGTTGCTTTTGCTCCAAAGCAGCACTGTTAAAAAGACACTAAGCAAAAAACCATATGAACAAGGCCTGATTTTCTGGGCAGCAAAAACTCCAGGAACAAACAAAAGGAACAGAGCCATGTGTGGAAGATAAGTGCTATCAGACCTGGAAAATCTCATTTTTTCAATGGAAACAACCAGGAATGCTAATGATGCTGGGGAGAATTTAAGGATAAGTTAACATGGACTCCCTGGATTCCTTTCTAGGTGGCTCATTAGGGCAGCTCATTAAACAGAGTGGCTGCCTGCCAGAGGACAGAGCTCTCAGCTACCTGGGCCAGGTGTTGGAGGGTCTGGAGTATCTTCATGCTCAAAACATTCTCCATGGAGATGTCAAAGGTAGGAAGGTGTTTGAAGCACTTTGTTCTTTACTTTCCTTAGAAGAGGCAAACTGCTTGGAGATTAAATTAGGGGATTTACTTACTAAAGTTATGGGATCTACTTACTAGATTTTCAGATATGTTTGAAATTAGAGTTTCCCCTAGTTCTAGACTGCTGGGAATATCATATTTGTCACCTCTTCTTGTCACCATGTGGGTCTGCCAGGTTGCTTGCCCAGGCTGCCCCACCACCGGGCTACAAGAATCTCCAGGGCGGGTAATTGGTAGTTTGTAAGAGATAATAACAGCTCTGTACTTGCTTAAGCCAGTGACAGGAGAAATAAATCCCTTGGGCTTAAAAGCCTGTAGTTCTGTGTGCTTTTGACTGTTTTTCCCATCTCCTAATCCAGAGGAGATTAACGGAGCCCTTCTCGTTGGCAGCGGAGAACGTGCTGCTGTCGGACGATGGGAGCAGGGCCCTCCTGTGTGACTTTGGCCACTCTGCTCACCTGCACCCAGATGGGCTGGGAAAGTGCTTGGTCACAGGTGAGGCTTTGCTGCTTCTCTTCTGAAGAGCTGCCCTTCTGACTCATTCTTTCTTCTGAACATTTACATGTGGCTGATTTGCAAGCAGCTGCGTTTTCCAGGCTGAGCGTTGCTCAGGGTGTCTCGTTTATTGGTATTACTATGAGGCATCCCTCTGACAGCCAAAATTACATGAAATTTGGGAGGAGATGGTCCTTATTTCCCAGGCTAGAAGGGTTTTGTAAGATTATGTCAGCATGCTGCATTCAGTGTTTTGTCCCTGCAAGAAACCACACTAAAAATCCTACTCTGAGTTGTTGTGTAACCTCAGTAAATAGTGGGGAAGAGTCCTGACCTCCACTAAAGCAAAATTCCATTTTTGTGACAATTAAACTTAACTGTGCTTCTTCATGCAGCTTTTGAAAGAGAAGGGTACATTTTCTAAGGTCAAGCTCATGTTTTGCCTCCCAGATTTGCTTGAAAGGGAAGTTTAATCCCTGTTCTGTGTATAAGGGATGGGTCTGAGAAGGAACAGCTTCTAAAAAGACACGATGTTGCTTTTTTGGGTTAAGGTGGAGCCCCTCCACTATGGAGAAAATCTAGGAGAGCTCAGATTGTTCAGCCTGGAGAAGAGAATGCTCAAAGGAGACCTCAGAGCCCCTTCCAGTGCCTGAAGGGGTTCCAAGAGAGCTGAAGAGGGACTAGGGACAATGGCCTGGAAGGACACAACAAGGAGGAATGGCTTCCTACTGCCAGAGGACAGGGATAGATGGGATATTGGGAAGGAATTGTTCCCTATGAGAGTGGTGAGGCCCTGCCACAGGTGCCCAGAGCAGCTGTGGCTGCCCCTGGGTCCCTGGAAGTGTCCAAGGCCAGGCTGGACAGGGCTTGGAGCCACCTGGGACAGTGGAAGGTGTCCCTGCCATGGCAGGGGATGGGACTGGATGGGCTTTAAGGTCCCTTCCCACTCAAATCACTCTGTGAAGCTGACATGTTATATGGGGTCATTGGTTGGAGATAGGAATGACACAAACTCTCAGAGATCTGTGCCACAGCAGCCTAAATTATTGTTTGGAACCTTCTTATATAGTGAGTTCAAAACTCCCAGGTCCAGACAATTCAATGGTTTTAGCACCACCCAGTACCTTGACCTGTGATATGTCTGCTTTCTGGTCTGAACATGACTGGCTGAGGCCCCTGCTTGGGTCTGAATTCAACCCATCCCTGCCCCATCTGGGGACTTGTTTCACTTTTAGACTGGTTGAGTTTGGAGGTCCGATATGGCCAAATTTATTTACTGTGACAATTCACCCTTTTGGTTATATTTAAAAAAAAATTGATAAGCATTCTTTGTTATCTTCTGCAGGTGCCTTGCAGATAGGACAAAAAAGATAGCATTATTTTAATTTGAATGAGGCTTTCCACTCAGTTTGACAAACCTAGCTCCTCCAGCCTGCAGTGTGCTCCATGTATCACTGGAGCTGCAGCATTCAGGTCCAGGAGCTGTTAGGTGAAAACCACCAATATCACAATCCTTCAGGCTAGCATGTCACAGCTTAACTGTTTGGAAGTCACAATGTTACAACTTAACACTATAAATAATTCAACTCCTATTTCTACCACTGATATCTTCCAGATATTTGAGTTTTGGAGTCTGAGTAGGGTGATGGGCAGACTGTCCCACCATTGTTAATCTGTTTCCAACAAGCTGTCAGCTTGCTAGGTTATGTTGTGAATTTACTGAAAAACATGAGAACATGTAAGCACCCAAGACTTTTGAGGAGGGTGTGCATCCACTCCACACCTCCTTGAGTTTAAGAGTCCAATGTAGCCAAATTTTTTTGGAAGCTGCAGGCTAGCTACCACCATGACACTGACATGTCTTTCATTTTAGCTGAAAAGAGAGGGATTCTGCCTTAGGCCTCCTACCAGTGCCAGTGGAGCAGTTTTCTTGCCTGCATGCAGTGAGTTTTGTCCTGGATGGTTTTAGGGAACTATGTGCCTGGCACAGAGACCCACATGGCCCCGGAGGTGGTGATGGGGAAGCGCTGTGACTCCAAGGTGGACGTCTGGAGCAGCTGCTGTATGATGTTGCACATGCTCAACGGCTGCCACCCCTGGACCCAGTACTACAACCACCCTCTCTGCCTGAAGGTGAGTGACCCAGCCTCGCTGCAGTGCCAGGCAGGACAGCTGCCAGAGCTTGTTATTGCTGGCAGGGAGCACTCACCTCGGGGTGGATGGCTGGGAGCCAGGTGGCATCTGACAGGGTGCCAGCCTTGCTTTGGGAGCTGAGCATTCTCTGTGCCTGTTCTGCTTGGACTGTTCTGTGCCCTGCTCATGACTTGGGTGTGACTTTTGAGCCATTCAGCTGTAATAAAATTGCTGTTCAGATCTCACTTGATTGCATTCATTTCAGTTGGAAACGCTGTTGGGGTGGGAAGAACCTTCCTGAAATCGAATTAAGCCTCTCTGGTCTAACCTCTTTCACTTCCTGTTTGTTACACAGATCGCTAAAGAGCCGCCTCCTCTGAGGGAAATTCCACCTTCCTGCAACCCTCTCACTGCTGAGATTATAAAGATGGGGCTGGAGAAGGAGCCTCTGCACAGAGCATCTGCATCAGAGCTCAAAACTAAGACCAGTGTGGCACTCGAGGAAGGTAGCAATGTCCTGCTGTGGCTGGCTGCTGTAGCTGAACCCTGGTATTCCCCCTGGGAGAGCTGCTGGTGCTGTTCCTTTGGGAAGCACCAGTCTGTTTTATTGTCCAGTTTATCATTTGCACAGCACTGATGCATATTTTGGGCTGATGGCTTTTGCCTGCTGTGTGTGTTTGTCACCCAAATGAATAATTTCCTATGTACTGTCACATGCTCTCCTTCTCTGCTGAAGGAGGTGAGCTCTCTGTGGGTTTGTTCAGGAGCTCCTGTCAGCTGAAGCATCAGCTGCACCTGGAGAACCTGGTATGCAGCACAACTGCAAGCAGAAATTCATTGCATCCTTAGCTGTAACCCATACTTGTGGTTCAGTCATGCCCCTGACACCATCACTAATTTATTTCAACTTAATCCTGGTGAGTGGCTCTGTAATACAGCAAGAATTTGTGGTTTTATCTTTTGAAGAAGCTGGGCATTTTATAGCAAATGCACTTCAAAAAAATTCTTACAGCAAAGGAAAACTTTTACCTCTTCTATTGCTTTATTTGATAATGTTTGTATCTTTTTTTGTTTTTTGTAGTGGGAGGTGTGAGAAGCCCCTGGAAAGGTGAATACAGAGAGCCCAGACATTTATCTTTGAACAAAGAAAACAGTGCACAGATGTCCCTGTCCTCCACAGAGAGCCCAGTTTCTGAGACTGGTTCTGACCCAAAACTGTCAGTCAAAGTTTCCTGTGCCAGCCCAGTCCTACCACCTCCATCTCTGAAGCAAACAGAGGAGGTTGAGGGAACCCACTGGAATGAGGGCAAGGAGTTCCCTGAGACCTGTGATCCCCCACCTCTCTCCTCAACTCCTCTGCCCCTGAAGAGCTGCAGCCACGTGGAAAAAGCCACAACCATTTCAGAGCAGGAACTTCAGCAGCTGGAAATTGGTGAGCACTGGAATGAGGGAGGAATTCAGCTGCTTTTTTTTTTTTTTCTTGAGAGCAGGATAAAAATACAGCTGCTTTCTGTTGGCTTGTTGACAGTTATTTTGGGTTTTCAGTTTGGATGTCATTTTGCTCATGGTTCCTTCCTTGTTGCACAAATTGCTCAACCTTCCTTCAAACTACCAAAACTAATAGTTCTTAACCAATTAAATCTGCCATAAAGGCAGTGAACAGAATTTCCTTCCCCCTGAAGAGGGGGGAACCTTCTGAGAGAGGTGCAAAAACCTCTTATAAAATAGCCTGTTTCAGACTTGTGTTTTTTGTGCTGTGTAAACAGCATCAGAATTCCAACTTCATCTGGAATTTTAGCTTCAAACATATTTTTATTTTTTTTTTAAATTGAGGTAAGCCTGGGTAAAAATAAGGGAATGGCAGATGTCAAGCAAAGCAATGCAGTTAAAATCAGCCTGCAACTGTTTTGTTCTGGGCATTGGAAAACCTACAGCCATCAGCCAAGGAATTTGGTTACTACAGCAATCCAGAGTTTGAAAGCCAGCAGTAAATTCAGTATGGAAATCAGTGATTTGTCCTGTTTCATTGCCCCAGTATAATTCTACATTTCACTTCTTTTTCTCCCATGTTTTGTGATCTTTTTGAGTGAATTGAAAGCTTCCAGTTAGGAAGAAAGTGGTTTGAATTTTAACTATGTCAGGAAACTGAGGAATGAGGAATTTTAGGGGTTGCCGATGAACACCTTCTTTCTCAAATGGCCTTGGGTCTAGCAGCACTGTAAGAGCTGGTTCTGTATGGGATATCTGGATATTATCAGGAACATTTGCAGTATTTTTAAGTACTTGTATCCAGATAAGGGAGTACAAACATCCAGATACTTGTGAGAGCTGAGTACATGAGTTTGACCTTTCCCTGATTATGTGAATAGATCTAGAGTGACATCTCACAGGAGACATAATAGGCAAGTAGTGGTAAATTTGGGGTGTTATTTTGCATGTTGTTGCACAATCATCTCCTCTTGGCTCAGTTTCCCTGTGTCACACAGTGCTAGTTGTGCATGGCAGCGTTGTGTGTTGGGTTTTGCTGCACCAACATGAATGTTCATTAAATATTGCTGAAGAAGCTTTGGGTATTTATTGCAGAGCTGTGATTAGAGCAGGGAGGCATGGAAGGAAACACTGGAAATGTCTCACTTCTCTTCCTTTTGCTGCAGAACTGTTTCTGAACAGCCTTTCCCAGCCTTACTCTCTGGAAGAGCAAGAGCAAATGCTTTCATGCCTCAGCATCGACAGCCCCTTTGTGTCAGATGCCAGTGAGAAGGTGAGTGGGGATGGATGTGGGGTGGGCCCCTCAGGAAAACTGGAAGCTGTGACCAACAGAAATCTGGAATTTCTCACCTTTGCTGCTGCTTCCTGACACCCAGTTTGCTGGGGAGCACCTCGGGAAGAAAGCTTTGCTCATGCCCAGTGGGATGTAGCTGTGCTTTGTTCCCTGTGCAGCGTGGATGCTTTCCTCCAGAGGCTCTCCTGTGCTGTATCCTCACTAGAAGCTTTAAGTGTGTGGATACAAAAAATCTCAGCAGCCTCAACCCTGTCTGTGCAGGAGAAGGGAGCTGGGAAGCAGTGATGGAAGTAGGAGCTGCACTAAGCAGCTAAGCATGCTCTTCTTCCTGGCCATGACCACCAGTGAGAGGTTTAGGGAAAGCCCAGGAGAGTAGGACAGGAAAACAGAGACTCAAATCTTGAGATATTCGTTCCCTGCCTGTGGATCTATTCTCCATGAACTTATTTTAACCCATTGATACTAATGAATACATAGTCCTAGTTATTTAGATGCCTGTTTCAATTAGATTGATTTGCTCTCTCTGGTGTTCCTAAGGTAGGGAATATCAGTGAGGAACACTGAATAAGCCTTGTTGGACCAGGGAAGGACAAAAGCCCTTCAAAGACAGTTTTCAAAGACATTGAGTCCCAAATTTGTGTGTCCTGGCATCTGTAGGACTCAGCTCTGATTTGGAGCAGCTTTGTGTCCTATTTTTGTCTCTCTTCTCAGTCTTCCAGTGCTTTTTGAGGAGGACTGAGGGAGTTCTGCACAGCCCAGCTGTTGACACACAGTGTGCAGTGTGGGATCTGACTCTGCTTGGTTTTTCCCACTAACCCCAACCCCCTACCTTTAACTTGACTTCTGACTGGTTCAGACCACTGTGCTCATGTCAGATTGACTGGGACAATAAAGACCCTTCCCAACAGTGCAGCAGCGCTGGGTCTGTGGTTGGTTTTGTACAGTTGTTTTTCCTGTGTATTTCTAATGACAGTGACAAATATTTAAACTGATTCTTAATTCTCCTGTCAGTCAGTACAACCCCTCTTTTCTCATCCAACTTCTCGGCTTATTATTGATTTAACTATTGAGAATATCTGATAATGTCTGTACACTGTTGCACTGCTATCCATTCCCTTTCCCAGGTGGCACATAAACGTTGACTAAGGCCCAGCCTTAAATCCCCCTGAATTTCCACCTTTTTCTTCCTGATCTTATTTTAATGCTCATCTCCTGCCAGCTCATTTTCTTTCGGAGCCTTAGACGAACTTGTGCTTACTCCTGCAGAACTCCATGAAGGCTTCTCACAGCTTGAGGGACACTATGAGCTCTGGGATCCATTCCTGGAACAGCCAGGCAGATGGGCAGAGCTGCAGCTGGAACAACCTGCTGAGCCGCAGCCGGCACACGGACACTCCCAGCTACTTCAACGGTGAGTCTGCATTTCCCTGCCTGGGATAAATGGCCAGGAATCACTTTCTCACTATCTAGACAGGCTGGATATGGAGTTTTTGAACTCTTTTGTCCTTCAGTTACTGTGTCAGCACAGACTCCCCCTAAAGATGGGTTGTGAGGGGGCCTGGTCTGCCCCAGTCACAGATGGGTGAAAGGCACTGGGTCTGTACAGTCAAATCCAGGGAAGTTTCTGAACACACAGAGCCTGTGTGGCCTGCCTCATGCAGCTTCCATGTGTAAGGACTGTTTTATAACCACATCTACCCAGAATTTTGAGGGCATATTGTGCAAATTAATACATCACTTCAGCTGCTTTCTTGCTAAATGTAGCTCTGCTCTGAGTCATTGCTGTCTGCAGCAAGCTCCATGCTCAGCAAAAGGCCTACATAAATTAAATCCTTAATAATAAAAATGAGTTTTTCCCCATGTGTGTGCCTTGTCAGTCAGTTTTGCTGTGGACTATGAGGTCCTTGTGGCTCTGCAGAAATTAATGAATCTCTTGTGCATTCCAGGAGTGAAAATCCAGATCCAGTTGCTAAGTGGAGAAAATTTGCACATCAGAGATTTCCACAGGACAAAGGTGGGAGACATTGCCACAGGGATAAGCAGCCAGGTGAGAAACAGACTAGAGCTGAGTGCATCATTTGAGGAATGCTTTCTTCCCCACTGCAGCCTTGTAACCCCTGAAGGCCAGAGAGGCCCAGGAGAGGTTCAGGGATCCTTAGGACACCTTTAAAAGCAGAACCTCAGTGCTGCTGTTGTGAGTGTGGTACCAGAGGATGTTTTCTGAATCACAGAATATTAAGGTGGAAAAGACCTCCAAGATCATCAAGTCCAACCCTTCAATAAATCCCACCAGGCCCATCTAAACCGTATTTCCAAGTGCCTCATCTACTCATTTTTTTGAACCTTTTCAGGGATGGTGATTCCACCACTGCCTTTGGCAGCCTGTTCCAATGCTTGTCTACTCTTGCAGTGGAGACATTTTCCCTAATATCCAACCTAAACCTAGTACCAAACCTGAATTGTAAGCCAGTGCCAATTGTCAGAGTGATCACAGGGATATATACCTTAGAAAATACCTGTGCTGCAGCTTAAAAAATCCTTCTCAATTATAAACTCTTTACCCTTTCCCTAAAGAATCATTATATAGCTTTTTCATCATGAGCAGTAGCATCAGCTCAGGGAAATGAGTTGTGTTTGGCTGGGGTGCTTCCAGCTTGTTCTGTGTGAGATGTTGGCACACTCCTGTGAACCTCACTGTGGGCTGCTTTGGCTGTTCCTGAAAGAAACTCCGGAGTGTCTGTGGGAATATGACTCATCTGTGTGTAAAATGGGATTGTCTATAAAAGATGTTGCACTAGTCCAGACAGTGTTCCAATGGTGCTGGTTCTCTCTAGACTCTGTTCTTGTGGACATCACAAAGCAAAACACCTGGAGAGGAGCTCAAGTGCACAAACACAGGCAGCTCAGGACCCCCTAGCCATGGCCCAGATCTCGGGGAGGCACTTTGGCAGCAGGGTGGACACTGCCCAGTCCAGTTCCAAGGCATTTCCTTGTGAGAGGAGTTCAGGATGTTCCTGCCAAGCCTCTCCTTGGGATGTGTGATGGAGGGGATGTGATGTTCTGGAGGAGACTGAAAGTGCCACTGAGGTCTGTGTGTTCTGCCCCACAGATCCCCGTGCCTGCCTTCAGCCTGGTGACCAAGGAGGGGCAGCCTGTGGGCTATGACATGGAGGTGCCTGACTCTGGCATCGAGCTGCAGTGCACCCTGGCCCCCGACTGCAGCGTCAGCTGGGCCTGGCGCGTCAAGCACGGCCAGCTGGAGAACAGGCCCTGAAGCCCTGCCTGCTTTGGAGGTTTGCACCTTGTGCAAAGAAGGAATTGCAAAAGCTTCTGACCTCCCCTGCCATGGAGCACCAAGTGCAGTGGCTGGTGTTTGTGCTGCAGCAGGATCACAGCTCACTGCCCTCAGGCCTTGCTTCTGTTGGCTGTTCTGATCCACTTCCAAGACGTGTCCTGAGCTTAGACATTCCCCAGGACAGTGGGAATTACTTGTTTTGGGTGTGTTAGAGCTTGAGAATGGTAGGTGGAAATACCTCACTTTTCAGAGGAAGGAGGCTGTGCTTTTCAGGAGAGCAGGGGGATTGGGTGAGAACTCTTGCTCTTGCTCCAAGGTGAGGTCGGTCGTTGCTGGGCTCGCCCAGAGGAGGAGGTTGGGTGCCCTCAGTGCAGCTGGGGTTGGTTGTGCTGAGGGGAGCTGGCTAACTTCCTTCCAGTTGGAGGGAAAAACATTTCTGTAGGCTCTGGGGAGCACCATTTCCACCTCAAGCCTTTTGCATGGGGACGATCAACAGTAGTCACTGGCTGGTCCTTGATTTCACCTCCCACCCTTCCCCACAGCTGCTTCCCTCTTGAATCAGAACTTTGTTCCCAGAAAGAGTTTTGCTTCCAGCTCCCACCTGCAGGTCTCCGAGGAGCTGCTGCTCTCCCTGATGTCCCTGGCAGGCAGGGCAGGAGGAGGGTACAGAATTCCTTGGTGGGAGGGTGGAGGGGTTGTTCCTCCATCCTGTTCCCACCCCTGATGTGGGACTTCAGGTGCACTGTCCCATCCTTGGAGGTATAAGGGACATCAGCTCTGTCAGCTGTGACAGGGCTGAATTTTATTGCAGAGTTTATAAAAATCTCCCTCCCAGCCCCCAGTCCGGCCCAGTGCCCCAGTTCTGTGAGCTCAGCCTGGCCTCACAAGGCTTCCCACTCCTCTCCTCACTTCAGGCTGGGTTCACTGAGTGGGATGGGCAGCTGGGCCAGGAATGCCTTAAGCTTTGAACTGTATTTTTTTACTGATTTGTGAATGTTTGGAACATACTGAAACCTCACAGGTCAAGTTCAGGTGGGCGGGTGTTGTTTGCTCTTCTCCATTCCAGAACAGATCCCAAGGGAGGTGTGAGCTCTGAATGTGCTTGTTCAGGGCTGCTCCAAGGCCTGGCACACCTGGAAATCCCAGCCCTTCCCTGTGATTGTGCTCTCCCAGAGCTCTGTGGCTGCCTCTGAGCAGAGGCTCTGCATCTACCCTGGGCAGAGAAACAGCTCCCAAAAGCCAAGGTGGGCTCTGCCAGATCTGTGCTGCTCTGGGAGGCACAATGGGGCAGCAATTCTGGCAGTCTTCCCAAGGGAAGTTCAGTTAGAAAATAGCTGGGAAAAGCTGAGCTCAGCCTCCCTTTTTGAGGAGCAGCACTCCTTAAACAATGGATGCTCTTTCCCTTTGGTCTTCCAGAACATGGGCTGGTTTTGCTCCACCAGACAGTGACATCCCAGATCAGAAAATTCAAGTTGAGATATAATAAAACAGTGGAACTCATGAAGAAAAATGAAACCTGTCACCACTCTGGGTGTAGTTTTTATAGCACTTTTTGTTCTAAAGCACTTAATACATTGTCCAAAATAGGCACCTAATTATATATATAATGCCACATTCAGAGTCTTTTTAGTAAATAATTAACACATTATGCACATGTCTTCCAGGAGGGAGTGGGGAAAGGGGGAGTTTGGCTCAATTTCTTTTTTCAGATGCCATAAACTACTAAGAGTTTAAGCTCTGGGGCAGGAGGGATCAAAGTGCCTCTTCCAGGGGTCCCAGGAGCTCCCAAGCAGAGTGCAGGCCTGACTCCTTTCCTGAGCTTCCTCTGAGGGGGCAGGAGGAAAACTTGGTCATTTCTGTGAGTATATGGTGGTGTGTCAATCCCAAAGTATTGTGGGTTCCATGCCAAAGGCTGCACCTTGTGCCTCTGTCACCTGGGGGCTGCTCCCATGTCCTGGTACTTGTTCCATGCCTGGGCATTGGGATTGAGCCCTGGAGCAGCAGGGAGCAGCAGGACTGTCTGAAGGGCTCCTGGGCTCTGCTTCTGCAGCATTAACCTGAACTCAGGCCACCTGCACGAGAGCAGGGAACCCTCCTGGGGCCCAGGATGTCCTCACAGGGCCCATGGAGAGGTCTGTGCTCTGCAGTCCATGGAGATGTTCATGTTCCCCTGGTCCATGGAGATGTTCATGTTCCCCTGGTCCATGTTCTCCAGGGTCTATGTTCTCCAGTACCCTCACAGCAGCATTAGCCAGGATTCACCCTCTTTGTTTTGTCCAAAGCCTTCAGTCCTGTTTTGCTGCCACCACATGTGCCCAAGTGAGGCTGCAGGTTCCCAGCACACCAAGCTTGGCTGTGTCACTGCTCTCAGGGTGGGATATGGTGTCGTGGTCCCTGCCTGGGGCAGACATCTCAGCAGCCCCACAAACCACTGGTGCCAGTCCCTGAGCTGGGGTTCTCCTCTGGGACAATCTCCAGGCTGTGCTGCCAGCCAGCCTGAGCTCTCCCTGGCTCTTTCCTGCTGCCAGGACAATTTCCTCTTCCCTTGGCTTGTCAGTTTGCTGTGACAGGCACAAACAACCTGGCTTCCAGATGAAGGCAATACTGACAGCAGGAAGTCGGGGAAGATTTGCATTATCCTCGTTCAGATTTGGCTGGAACTGTCAGGTTTTATAACGAGTGTTTAGGACAGAACCCCAGCTCAGGGTGGGGAGGACAAGTAGGAGTGATAAACACAGATGGCTCTTGTCGTGCAGCTCCTTCCAGAAGTCTGGAAAAATCACTGTTGGTGAGGTGAGGTGGAGCTGAGGATCTCTTTGGGATGGGCAGTGGGGGAAGGTGCTTGAACAAGGAGCTTTTATGGAATGAATGACACTTTATAAAACTGTGACTTCTTGAAGTTAATGTTTTTGACCTGCATTTTCACAGGGAAAACAAAATAAAGGTAAAAAAAAAGAAGATTTTGTTTGTTGTCGTTGCTGGTGGTTTGATGTGTTGTCCCAGAGAACAAGATGGTGATGCTGAATAAGACATTTTCCAGGAAGAGGAGCCTGGTCTGATTAAACTCTGCTATGTAATAATTACCCTTAGCTTTGGGGGATGCAGGAGAAGTCAGGGAGGGGGTTTGGGCACTGCGCAGGCTCCCCAGGGAATGGTCCCAGCCCTGAGGCTGCCAGAGCTCCAGGAGCATTTGGACACCGCTCCAGGGACACACAGGGTGGGCTTGCTGGGGTGTCTGTGCAGGGCAGGAGTTGGATTGGATGATCCTTGGGTGTCCCTTCCAGTCCAGGATATTCTAGGATTCTGTGATTCCTGAGGCTGAAGAGGCAGCACTAATTTTGATGGATCTCAGCCCAGGTTTTGCTGACATCTCTCTCCTTCCAAGCAGAGAGTCCCTTGTCCTCCCTCTGTCCTGTTGTGGGGATTTGCTGCACTGGGAGCTGCTCAGTCTTGCCTTGGGAGGTGCAGGGGTGAGGCAGGTGGAGCTCTGGGGATCCCCCCACACCTCCCAGTGCTGCAGCCCCTCTGCTGCTGCTGCTGCTGCAGGAGCTGTTTGTCTGCAGGAGCTGAGTCCTGGTAAACGAGCCCAGCGGGCTGGGGGGCTGTGGCCAGGCTGGGGAGTGAGGACAGTTATCCTGAAACACATTTTTTGTGTTGTCATGCGCCCACATGTCTGTGCTGTGAACAGACCTCAGATCTGTTGTCCTCAAAAAGAAAAGGTGGGTGGTTTTTTTTTGCTAGAAATCCAGACTGATTTGTGTTGGAAGGGACCCTAAAGATCATCTCGTTCCACCCTCTCACTTCCCATTCTCCCAGGTTGCTCCCAGTCCCGTCCAACCTGGCCGTGCACATTTCCAGGGCAGTCTCAGCCACTCCCTCCATCTTTCCATCCCTCCCTTCTTCTTCCCCACTTCCTCCATCCTTCCCTCCCTTCCTTCCTCCCTCCATCCTTCCCTCACTCCGTCTTTCCTTCCTTGTCTCCCTCCCTCCCTCCATGACAGCATCGCCCCCCATGCAAACCCTTCTCCAAGACAAGTCCTTTATCCTCTGAGACATTTTATTATCAGTTCTGCTTTAGATTAAACAGGCCTTCAGTATATAAAAATAATGTATACAAATGAGCAGTTAATGGTTTACATTTCTGGCTTAAAGGCATTTATAAGTTACACATTCATTTCCCATCCCTCCCCGGACACGGAGCCGGCGCTGAAGCAGCTAAAATACAGCAAGAAGCAGCGGCTGCTCTGGCTAAAGCTGGGACGAGCGAGAAAGGACGGGGGAGGAAGGACGGGAAGAAGGAGGAGCGTCCTCGCACGAGGTTTGATGAAGCAAACGCACCGAGAGCTTTCACTGCGGCACTGCGGGCTCGGGGTCACTCAGCAGCAGCGGGGCAGGGGACGGAGCGACAGCCGGGTCCGGGGCGGTACCGAGTGCGGTTCTTGGGCCTCTCCTGCCCGGCGGCACCAGGGACCTCCGCAGCCTTTGGGATCGCGGCTGCTGCGGGGCTGGGGGCTGCCGGCAGCTCCTGCGTGTCCCACCCCACAAAACGGGGAGCCCCGCAGGGCTGACAGTCCCGGTTTATCCCCGAGGCTCCAGCCCCGACAGTGCAGGTGGATGCCGGGGATGCAGGTGGGCGGAGGTGCCTCCACCTCGCAGAAATTTGTCCCTGCTGCTGATTGTCGCAGCTACGGCGAGGAACAGCCCAGCGCTGCTCGCCACTACCTTGGGACACCCTGCGTGGGGGTGTTCCAATCCCTGCTGCCTCAACACAGAGAAATCTGAAGGAAGACTTATAAAATCATGTAAAATAGCACCGCTACCAGCCCCTGGGTCCGGGAGGTGCCCGGAATGGGAGCTTTGCAGCAGCTCCTCGCTGGTTCTGCAGCGCAGGAGAACGCGGCTCTCGGGGGGCTCTGCGGGGCCGGGGAAGATGTGCGGGGAGCGCTGAGTCCCTGGCTGGCACCCCCTCCCCTCCCGCAGGGCAATCAAAGGCACCAGCAAGCCGAGGGGTGGGACACGCCGGGGCAGGGCTGGCCCCGCCAGGCAGCAACGCCGGGGTAGGGATGGGACAGCCTCTCTTTTCCTTCCAGGACAAGTAGGGGCGCTTTCTGTGCTTTCTCCTCCCTGTCCGTAGCCAGGAGGGCCCCTCAGCCCTGCCAGCCTGGGGAGAGGAGCTCAGGGACATGGCCAAGCAAGAGCCGGGGATGCCCGTGCCAGGCTCCAGGCACGGCGGGGGTGGGCGCGCTAAGCGGCTGGAGCAGCTCGGAGCGGGCACCGCGCCCCCGCCCCGCCGAGCCCCGGGCTGAGGGACTGACATCCTGCGGTGCCATCTGCGTAGGGAGGATGGTCCTGCCCCGCTCCTGGAGCTGCAGGGACGGCGCCGGTCACAGCGCGATGTCCGGCGTCGCCTGCAGGCTCTGCCCCGCCGCCCGTTTCTTGGCGCTGCCGCGGGCCTTGTCCCCCCGGCGGTACGGGTTGTTCCGCAGGTCTGCACCGGGGGAAGCGCAGGGCCCGGATGAGCTTCACTGCCCAGCCGGGATGGCCGGGGTCCCGCCACCCATCACATTAATATGGAATGGGTTGGGTTGGAAGGGACCTTAAAGCCCCCCAGGTGCCACCCCTGCCATGGCAGGGACAGCTCCCACTGTCCCAGGCTGCTGCAAGCCCTGTCCAGCCTGGCCTTGGGCACTGCCAGGGATCCAGCAGCAGCCACAGCTGCTCTGGGCACCCTGTGCCAGGGTTCACCCTCACAGGAATGAAATTTTTTCCGAACCTTCAACCTAAAACTGTCCTTTTTTCGTTTAAAACCCTTTTCCCTTGCCCTGCCTCTCTGCCCTGGAGTCACCCCTCTGGGTATGAGGACACTCAGGAGGAGCCAAGGGCCGCACGCAGCAGCAGCAGCAGCAGCAGCTACCAACCACCCATCAGCCCGTGGCACTGGGAGCCCAGCACAGCATCGGGGGCTCATCCCGGGTGCCCTCGGGGTTGGGGCTCAGCGTGGGGCAAATCCGGCCACACACCTGGAGAAATCCCGGCGGGGAGGGCGGGAAGCCCGGCAGCCCCCGCCCACCTGCGCGGCCCCGCTGCCCACGTTACCTACAGAGGGCTCTCCTCGTTGAAGCTCACATCGCAGAAGAGCCGGGACGAGCGTTTGCCCGTCCGAGCCGTGAAAGGGACAGTTTTGAGAGCTGAGCAGAGCGATCCAGAGACAGCGAGGAGGAGCAGGAGAAGGAGAGAGGAGGAAGAAGCAGAAGAGGAGGAAGAGATATGAGACAGAGGAGGGAACACTCGGCAGCTTTGCCATGTGGGATGTGAAGGTGCTTGCAGGTAGGTTTGGTCCCTGTGATGGGGCTTGGTGACCCTCCAGCTCCTGTGACAGCCACTGCAGCCCCCAGCACTGGGTCTGTGATGTGGGCACACCTGGCTGCTCACCTGAAATCATCTCTCACCTGAAATTATATCCTCGATGGCCCCATCTTTGCCTTCGTAGATGAGTGGCTCCTTCACCATCTGCTTCTTCTTCAGCTCAGCAATCATGTCCATCTGCTGCCTCCTGGCCTTCTGGACAGGCAGCTGGGGAGGGGACAGAGCGCTTGAGTGGTGTGATCACACCCCAGAGGGGATGGGGTACCCTCACCTTCACCTCCCACCCAGCTCTCCCTCCACAGGACCTGTTTAGTCCTTCCCCACCACGCAGGCCAAGCTGGCTGGGGCTGGGAGCCCACCAGGACACAGACATGGGGGCACCTTCACCTCAGGCTGCTGCTCGCTGCCAGGGGAGCCAGATTCCACCTCTTTGGCTGCGGCCTCTTGTTTCTTCCACAGCTCAATGTCCTGCTCTGCTTTCTTGGGAGAGAGGCAGGAAGGGAGTGCTGAGACAGGAGAGTCCAGGACTGCAGCCCCCTTCCTCCCCTCACAGCCCCCAGCTCATCCCAACCCACTTCCAAAATCTGACCATCCCAAAGGCATTCCTGAGCCCCACGTGTCCCTGTGACTTCTGCTGATTGCTCCAAAGCAGGGTCAGGTGCCCCAAATCTCCTCCCAGCTCTCAGAAAATAGAGAACCCCATGCCCACTCCTACCTTGTAGGCTCTGATGAAACGCATGAACATGGGGAAGAAGGTGGTGGGGGGACTGGTCTTGGGGTTCTCCCCAAAATACTCCACAGCTGACTCGTATGCTTCCTGTGGGCAGAGACCTGATCTAGGGGCTGGGGCTGGGCAGTGGTGCCCATCACCCACCACCTCTTTCCAGCCTCTCCCTCCTCCCCATTCTGCCCCATATCCTTCCTGCCTGTCCCACTGGAGTCACATCCCAAGCAGGAGCCTCTCCCATGGGGCAGAGGTATGAGGAGAGGGCACCCTAGGGTGTCTATCCCCATGCAGGGAACCATCCATAACCCCACCCTAGCGCCCACCTTGGCAGTTTTGCTGTCAGCCTGCAGCTTCTCCATCACCTCTGAGTTGACCTTGAGGAAGTCCTTGAGCACGGGGCTGTCGTCCTGCCTCATGAACTCCCTGCGGGTCAGCTCCATGCCCTGCTGCAGGCTCCGCACGTCCTGCAGGACACCATCCAGGGACACTGCGGGAGTGAGCAGTGCGGGGTCAGGGCAGGCTCAGAGTGCCAGGGACTGCCTCGAGCCCCAGCCCAGGGCCCGTGGGCACTACCTGTGCCTGCCTTGTCAAGGAAGTGCAGCTCAGTGTGGAAGCCGGTGAGCTCCGGGTACTTCTCCATGATCACCCGCACCAGGTAATGCAGCAGCGTCTGCTTGCGGTCTGTCGACTTCATCTCCAGGAGCTGAGGCAGGGCAGAGTCAGCCCCGAGCCACAGCCACCACCTCCTCCCGCTGGTCAGGGCTGCCTCTGGTGCCCCTTTCTGCTTGTGGCTGGGTCTGTATCACTCCATGCCTCCACTCCCACAGATGGATCTGCATCCCTGCATTCCCATGGCTGATTCCCATCTTTCTGCATTCCCATGGCTGGGTCTGCATCGCTCTGTCCCTGCAGCTGGTTCTTCATCCCTGCATTCCCATGTGTGACCTTCCTCCCTCTATCCCTGCAGCTAGTTCCCATCTTCCTTCATCCCATCTTCCTACATCAAGGTCCTTGAAACCTTTAACCTCTCCATACCAGGTCTCCATCCTTCTGTCCCCATTCTTGTGTATCTCCATCCCTTTGCCTCCTTCCCTTGCCTCTCCAACCCAATAGACATCAACCCAACATTATTAACCCAATAACAACCCAATTATCCCTCTGTCTCCACAGCTAAACCTCATGTCCCTCCATCCCCACTGCTGGTCCTTGCATCCCTCTGTCCCCGCAGCAGGTTTCTGCATCCTCCCACCTCTGCAGCTGGCCCCTGTGTCCCTCTGTCCCCAGGGCTGGTCTCTGGCAGTGCCCCCGATCACCCCCACACCGACCCTACCGCATCCAGGCTCTGCAGCCGGAACCCGTAGGCAGCTCCACGCTTGCTGCTGTTCATGTAGTTGCCAAAGGCCAGGACGATCTGCAGGGACACCACAGCTTGGGGACACGGGGCCAGGGGGGCACTGTGCCCGCAGACACTCTGCCAGCACCCTGTGTGCGCCCATCCCACGCCATCCTGCCTCCCCCCAAAGCCCTCACCTCGAGGATATGGCGCAGTTTGCTGGAGGACTTGAGGGACATGGAGGCGGCAATGATGGCGTTGAGTTGCTGTGGGAGGGAGGGAAGGGTGTGAGTGTCACTGCAGGAGCCGCCCCCGCGCAGCCCCCGCCCGCCCGTCCCCGGGGCGCACCGGCATAAGTAGCTGGGCCGTGTCGCCGAAGCTGCCCAGGAAGATCATGACGTTCATGCGCTCGGCCAGGCGCGGGATCTTGCTGAAGCAGATCATGAACTGGTCCTCGTCCGAGAGCTCCTCCGGCGGCTGCTGGTCCCGCTCGAACTTCCCGATCAGGGTCCGCTCGTACTCGGTGGGCAGGAAGCGCAGCAGCAGCTCCAGGAAGTCCAGGCTCAGGGCTTGCTGGTCGTACCTGCGGGGAGGGGACACCCCTGGCACTGTCAGGCCCTGCCGGAGGTCCCGGAACCCCCCTGTCACCCCTGGCTGGTTCCATCATCCCTCCACCCCCACAGCTGGTCTGTCATCCTTCAACCCCCACAGCTGGTTCCTGCATCACTCCATCTTTCTATATCTGGACCCCACATCTCTCTATCTCTCCATATGGGCCTCTCCATCTTTGGTTCCCACATCCCTTCTTTTCATATCTGGTTCCTTCATCCCCACAACTGGTCTCTGTCTCCGTCTCTGGCCCCCACAGCCCTTTGTCTCACCTCATTCCTGCATCTCTCCATCCCCACAGCTGTACCTGCATCCTTCCACCTCTCCACATCTCATCCCTCCACCTCCCCACCTCTAAACCCTCCATCTCTCTGTATCTTGTCCTTGCATCTCCATCCCAACCCCTGCATCCCATCACACCCTCCACCATCCCAACCCCCTGGTCCTGCTGGGCTGTGCCCAACCCTTGCCCCAGCCCAGGGGGGAGCACTCACGTCTCGATGGCCGTGCAGATGTCCTGGACGCTGCGGCCGCCCTTGCGCAGGGTGATGGCCAAGTTCTTGGCCCGGTTGGACTCCATGAGGGTCACCTTGCTGGGGGCCTTGTGCGTGGCCTTGGTCTTGAGGGCACTGATGTCCAGGGCAGGGCCCTGTGCCTTGGTCTTGAACTGCTCCTCAAAGTCACTCATGTCCAGCTCCTGTGGGGACACAGGGCTGTGGGCACGGCAGAGAGGTAGCACAGGACATCTGGGGTGAGGATGAGGCCAGAGGACCAGGATGAAGATCAAGATGAAGCAAGGGGATGAGGATGGAACGAGGGGATAAGTACAGGGACAGGCAAGGGGACAGGTAAGGGTAAGGAGGGGGTGAGGGGATCAGAATCCTCTGATCCTCTCCTTCCTCTTGGAGATGAGGAAGAAGAAAAAGACAGAATGTGAGGATGTGGATGGATCAAAGGGACAAGGACAGGGTGGGAGGAGGAGCATGCCCGATCCCATGTCCCTCTCCAGGATGCTAAGGAGTTTTCCTGACCTCCAGCTCCTCCTGCAGCCCTGTGACACCACAGGTGGGTGCAGGGTGGGCACGAGGCAGCTTCCACCTGGCCTGGGGCACTGAGCCCCCCAGGCACCGTGAGCCCAGCCCCTCGCCCCCGTGTGCTCACCTGCAGCACCTTCTCGTCATTGAGCTCGGTGAAGACGGTGCCATCGATCTGGCTCGGCTTCAGGGCCACCCAGTTAAAGACGGGCATGCGGAACTTGGTCTGGATGGGCTTCTTCACCTTCACTGCAGGGTCACGGGGGGGCACGTCACAGGGAGGGGGGTCCCAAGCCCACTGCTGTGTGGGTGCCCCCAGACCCCTCCCAGGGAACATTCCCACCATTCCTGGGCCACACTCACCTGAACCGTTGGCAGTGGGGGGGGCACCCGGCCCGGCTGGGGGCTCCCCACCGAGGGGTGGGGGTGGTGGGGG
>VWYI01043140.1:361919-372795 GCA_013399455.1 Anthoscopus minutus
GCATTACCCTGAGCCCCCGGGCACTCCCCCACGCCCCCGCCTCAGTTTCTGTGCTCGCTGCCACCCCTCCTTGGCGCCAGGTGTCTCCTCCAGGAAGGGGACATCCCCTTGCACCCACGGTACCTGTGCAGGTGGCAGTGGTGGTGGTGGTGGCAGTGGCCTCTCCAGAAACCACGGGGGCTGTGGCAGTTTCTATGACAACGGGGACAATTTCGATGGCGACGTCTCCGTCGGGCCCACGCAGGATCTGCACCAGCCCCTTCTCCTCGAGCTCCGCCAGCCGCCGCTCCAGCGCCAGCCGGTAGCACTCCTGGGGCTGCGGGGACGGCGGGCTGGGCGGCCGCGGCGGGCTCAGCTGCTCCTGGACAGGTGACAACCCCCGGCAGGTCACCGGTGTCCCAGTGCACCCCTCAGAGCCCGGTGCCTCAGCCCCAGCCTCGCCTCAGCACGGCGGCACCCCCGGCTCACCCGCAGCGCCTCCAGCTCCCGCCGTGCCTGGCTCAGCTGCTTCTCCAGCTCCGCTATCTTGGCCATGGAGTCGTTCTCTGCATTCTGCAGCTTCTCTGTCAACTGTGGGGGACGAGGCGCCGCCGCTCAGCCCCGTCCTCATCCCTCCCTCGGGGCTTGCGTCACGGCTCTGCCCACGCGCCCACGGCCCACCTGGCTGACGTGCTCCTGCAGCTCCTCCATGTGCTCCAGCACCGCTGTCTTGGTCTCCGAGTCCTCCAGCATGGCCCCCACATCGAAGACATTGTCCAGGTAGGCTTGGATCTGCACCTGCAGCTTGTCGCTCTCAGTGAGGCGCAGGGTCTGCCGAGGGACAGCCGGTGTCACTGGCAGCGCTGGCGGCACCCCCGGCACCCCCGGCCTCGGGGTCACCCACCTCCAGGTACTGGTCCAGCCCCAGGTGGGTGAACTCGTACTGCAGGAACACGCGGAAGTTCATGTTCTCCACCGAGTGCACCACGATGTTGATGAACTGCATGCAGGCCACCTGCAGGGACACGGCTCGGTTCGGCAGGGGCACGGCACAGGGCCAGAGTGGCCCTTGGGGACGCTGCCCCAGGGGATGCACAGGGGGTTGATGGCCCTCGGGGACATGGTGCCCCCGGGCAGTGCATGGTGGTTTACACAGTCCTGGGGACATGGTGGCCTGGGGACAGTATGGTGGCCTTGGGGACATGATGGCCTGGGGACTGTTCGGTGGCTTAGAAGCCCTTGGGAACACAATGCCATGGGCACAGTGTAGTGGCTTAGAAGCCTTTGGGGACAGCAGAACAGCCTGGCAGCCCTTAGGACATGGCAGTCCTTGAGAAATGCCACCCCCAGGACAGCATGGTGGCTCAGCAGCCCCTGAGGACACGGTGGCCTGGGGAGAGTCTTGGTGGCTCAGCAGCCCTTGGGACATGATGCCATAGGGACAATGTGGTGGCTTAGGAGCTTTTGGGGCATAATGGCCTGCAGACAGTGCAGCAGCCTTGGTGACAGGACACCCTGGGGACAGCAGAGCACAGGCCCCAGCAGCCACTCACCATGAAGTCAATGTTGGTGTCCTCATTTCGGAAATACTCCATCAGCTTCTCGAAGCGGTTCTTCTCCCCACAGACCTGGGAGGGGAGCAGGGGGCTGAAGGCCAGGGAGGACATGGCCAGGGGACACCCAGGAGGGTGGCAGGACAGGAGGTATCTATTGGTGACACCATCCCAACCCTGATGGGTGCTGCCAGGCACCCAGCCCAGCTGGGACGTGGCCATGGGGACACATGGTTGCATGGGGACATCAAGCCCAGTGAGTGGAACATCCCTGAGTGAGCCAGAGCTTTGAGGGTGGTGCAGAGCACTGCCACACACAGGGAAACTGAGGCACAAACCCTGCTGGAGCACAGATGTTCATGTGGGGACTGGGTGTTCTTCCTGGAGACTGCGTGTCCCTGCTGGGGACTCACCTCCTTGAAGTTGTCGAAGGCAGCCAGGATGATGTCGTGGCCACCTCGGACCAGGCAGACAGCGGCCAGCAGCTCCAGCACCAGAGCCTTGGTCCTGCAGAGACACGCAGTGTGGGAGGGTTGGGGCCGTGGGGCTGGTGAGGGGACACAGGGGGACAAGGAACAACAGGGGGCAGGGCAGCTCCTACCTGGCGTTCTTGTTGTTGAGGCTCAGGGTGATCTCATTGACACAGGCTGGGTGGTTCATCACCAGGCTGAAGCCAGACTTGCGGGGGAAAAAAGAATTAATGGGGTCGTGTGTCCCCATTGCAATGTCCTCACCAGGCAGGAGGTTGAGTGAGGACATCTCAGAGCCAGGGGATGCACACCCGGTCCCACCCCGGAGCTGCCGCCGCAGGCGCGGGGGATCCCGGGGCAGCCCCGGGCGGATCCCCGCGGATGCCGCCCACTCCCACCTGGTAGTTCATGATGGCGCGGAGGCACATGATGCACACATGGACATCGTCCTTCTGGCTGACGAGCCGCGAGTTCCGCAGCGTCTTCCTGATGTGCGAGGGGTTCAGCCTGGGCGGGGAGAGCGCGGCTGAGCGGGGCCCGGGGAAGCCGCGGGCGCAGCGTAAAGCGGGGAGGGGACAGCGCAAGGGGGTGGCAGCGGAGGCGGGGAGACACCGGGGCACCCCACGGAAGAAACCCTCGTGTCCGTGCCCATCTAGAAGCCCTGGGACTGGGGGGGTGATGTGGGGTGGGTTTCGGGGCCCCCTCGTGCACACGGGTGGTCTCGGAGGCTCACCGGGGCGGGCAGGAGCTGCCGGGTGACCTGGGGGCACTGTCCCCATCGCTGCCCGGGGCACCGCAGGGGACGCTGGGGTGGACGTGGCGGAGGAGGGTGTGGATGTGCTGGTTCGAGAGGCAGCAGCTGGAGGCGCGTTAGAGCCTGCAGGACAGGAGGGAGAAACGGGGCTCCCGCGCCGCCCGGGGGACACCCGCGCTCGGGGACAAGGGATGGGACCCCCTGCGGGTGCCACGTCCCTCCTGACCTGTCCCTGAGGCTGGGACGGACACCCCGGCTCCTCCAGAGCTGCTGGCAGGCGGCGAGGGACTCCCGCCGTCCCCGGGGCGCCGCGTTACAGCTCCTGGGGTGACCGCGGTGGGGTGTCCCTGGGACCCCCCCGCCCACCGGGGATGCCCCGCAGGCCCTGTCCCCAGTACCGGTGACCACCGGCGGGGTCCCGTGGGGTGTCCCCGTCCCGCCAGTGCCCCATCACCTACCGTCAGCGCGTCCCCGGCAGCGTGCAAGAGAAGAGCGGGGTTAGACGGGGCTGCGGGCGAGCGGCACCAAGCGAGAGCCACCAGCCACTAGGACCGGCTTGAGGGGACACAGGCCCGTCCCTCCGCCCCGGTTTTAAACCAGTGGGCTGCGATTTGCTCCCCCAAAATCTCCAAAACCCCCAATTTTTGCCTATTCCTGAGATTTAACAAGAGCATCTCAGGACGGTCGCGATGCCGGGGTGGCGACCCGGATCCAGCCCAGCCCCAGGCAGCCCTGGGGGCACACAGGGGGATGTGTCTTTGTCCCCAGCCTCAAACCAGGGTTGAGGCACTCATTTTTAGGACTGGGCCTGCGTCTCCCTGCCAAGCCCCTCTCCAAGCGCGGCGCGGCCGGGGGTGCAGCGAGGCGAGAGCGGGGGACACGGCACAGGGACAGGGGCACAGTTGGGGACGGGACCACACGTTACCTTACAGTGAGGGGCCGCGTTTTGGAGGAGCCCTGGGTGGGGGACGAGGAGGTGCTTTTGTTCAGGTCCTCCAGAGACCGCTCCTTGCCCTTGTCAGAGCCGGGGCTGTTGTCTGCACTCTCCATGTCATACCTGGTGGCCCGTGGGGACATGGGGACGGGTGAGACATGGCACCCCAATACGGACCGATGCCCCTCAAGGATGTTGGGGATGTTCTGCTCAGCCCCAGCCATGGAGCATCGCCCTGATGACAAAGGAGGCACCCCCAGGGACCCTCCCCGCCCCGCTGAGCCCCGGGGGAGGCTGATCCCAGCCTTGGGGACAGGGCATTCGGTGGGGACGTACGCGACAGAGCACTGGGCAAAGGCGAGGTACTCCAGCAGCACGTCCAGCCCCTTGTTCTCCTCGTTGAGGAACTCCTGGACCCAGCTGGAGGGTGCAGAGGGTTAGTGGGCTCTGCCAACCCCCACATTCTCTCTCACCCTGCACCCAGCCACGCAGCAGAGCCACCCTCTGGTCTGAGGTCCGCAGCGAGGATGGAACACGAGGTCGTACCATGAGCTGGCATTCCTCTGAGGCCAGGTGAGTGCCATGGTGAATCTGACACAGCCCAAGGGCTCTCCTGGCACCACTGCCACCACTGCCACTGCTGCCACCACTGCCACAACAGGACAGCCTGGTCCTGGGGGCCGTGCACACCCACAAGGGGTCAGGACAGCCAGAATGGGGGCGGGGTCTCTCCTGGCACCCAGAGGGTACCAGAGAGCCAAAATGGGGTTCAGAGCTCACAGCACCCCCAGCTGCCTCAGCACCCTCAGCCTCTCAGCAGGGCCCTCCCCCTGCTGTCAGCCAGAGCCAGCAGGACACCCATCCCCACCCTGGGGACAGCGGCAGCAGCTGGGTGACAATGCCACCCCCACCCTTACCCGATGTAGTTGGTCCTCAGGGAAATCTCCAGCTCCCGGAGCACCTGCGTCGACTCCTGCACTCGCCTCTTGAACTGTGGGATGGGGACAACCATTGGCACCACCCCTGTGCCCAGCCTGGGATGGGGACCAGGGAACCAGGGTGCAACAGGGACCCCTCACCTTCCTGCTGACACCACCCGTGTCCAGGTAGCTCTTCAGCTTCTGGATGTAGGCAGAGGGAGGGTTCTTCACCTGGAAACGCTCCTACGAGCCCCAGAGAGAGGCTGAAACTGGGCCACCTGCTGTGGCATGGGGACATGCCACTGTCCCCACAGCAGCCACTGTGTCCCTGTCCCCACCCCAACTGCATCAATGTTAATGAGGTTAATGAGGTGCAGTGTCAGTAACAAGATGGGTGTCAGTGCTTGGTACAGTCAGATTGATGCCCAATGATGCCCAAACCATGCCACAAGTGGCACCTGGGACAGAGGCTGCACTGGAGACGCTGTGAGCTGGGACCTCACCTGGTCACAGATCAGCTCCCACTTCTTCTCATTGTCGTACTGGTTAAGCAGCTTCATCTTGTCCGGGGGCAGGTTCATGGAATTCTGTGGGTGAAGGGTGTCAGAGCTGGGGGTCACCCCAAAAACACCCCTGGGATGTAGCACCCCCTGCTCACCCAGCACTGGGTGTCCTTGCTCAGCAGTGGGAGATGAGGACACCAGTGGGATGGAAGGATGGGGACACTGGTGGGATAATGGGGACAGTGGTGGGAGGATGGGATCATGGTAGAAAAATGAGAACAGCATTCTCAAGCTGGGGACACCAGTGGGATGATGGGGACAACAGTGGGAGGTTGGGGACACCACTATTCCCAAGAAATGAGCATCCCATGGACCCATCAGTAATGTCCCCACCTGAAGGTCCCCAGGGGGAGGGCAGGGGGTGTTGGTATGGGACAGGAGGAAGAACTGGACACATCCACCCATGTCATGAGTGCCCCGTGTGCCCAGGCTCAGCCAGCCCAGTCCCAGCAGGGCCACACGGGGTGAGGGACGGGGACACTGGCGACACAGCTGAGTGACCCAGGAGCTGGGCTGTGCTTGAGGGGTCACCCTCAAGCTCCCCCACCACAGGTGTGTGACGAGCCTGTCTGGGGAAATCAGTGTTTATTGAGAGACAGTGATGTCAGGGCCTGTCCCTGCGTGCCACCGTTGCACAGCCCCAGCCCCGCGGCACCGCAGGACGTGACGCGGTTTCCGCTCCTGGCACCGGGCACTGCCAAAACAGCTCCCACCACGAGCTCCTGCCTCTGGGCTGCTGTGCTGGGGGACACCATGGGGTGACTTCCATGGGACACCCACCGTGGGGCCAGGCTGCAGCTCAGCTCGGCTCACAGGTGATTTATTTTGCTAAAAGACACAAGTTTTAGTGCTTCAGCTCATCTGGAGAGCACCTGCAGGCCGGCACGATGGCACGTGGAGCAATGCACAGCCCCAAGCCACCCCTAAATCCCAGTCTTGCGGTTCCCTGATGAGGAGGATGGGGACGTGGGATGCATGCTATGCTGGAACAACCACATCCTTGGAGGAAGGCATCTCCCAGAGCTTTTTGGCTGTCCACAGAAGAGCAGGTCCAAGGGGAGACGTGCCACTGTGGTGGGCAGGAACAGAAACCTCTCCACCACCTCCAGGGAGGACCTGTCAAGCTGCTCTCACAAGAAGCCAAAACCAGGAGCTGTGGGTGGGGAGGAGCTGGGTTTGGCTGGGGCCAGCTGGCACTGAGAGCTGGGCAGGGGGTCAGGTTCTAGAGTCAGAAATGGGCTCGTTGTGAAGCCACTGGAGCTGCTGGGTGGATTCTGGGATGGGCAAGGTGACAGCAGCACCTGGCTGTCCCCATTGCTGCTCCAAGTTGCCATCCTTGGCATGGATGAGGGTCAGACCAAGGGACAGCACTGTTCCACACACCCAGACACCCCACCCAGGGCTCTGTCACACCCGTGGCACCCTCGGTGGGACACTGCTGGGTGCCCTTGGCAGAGAGAGGATGGTGGCACCTGCCACATGGGCCAGCTTTAAGCCGTCACATGTAGGACCTGGACAAAGCAGGACCCTGCGCTGGGACAGGACCCAGCATGAAGGTGGGGCAGGGGATGCTGGGCTGTCCCTGTGGAGGTGGCTCTGCACCCAGCCCCTTGTGGGCAGGATGTGGCACAGGTCGGGTACAAACAGGGTGGTGGCTACGTCCCGGGTGGGCTTGTGGTGCCGGGGAGGAAGTGGCTCCTCTGAGGAGCCTCAGCCGGCAGCACAAAGAAACCGGTTCTCATTTCCTGCCGGGGAGGGGGGAGCGGTGGTGCAGGAGGTGGGGCAGGGCAGGGAATGTGGGGCAGAGTGGGGGATGTGGGGCAGGACAGATGATGTGGTGCAGGGCAGCAGCCAAGCACCCCAGAGGTGTCAGAGGAAGGATTTGGACCTCCTCCTCTTCCTCCTTTGGGGACAAGGATGGAGGAGCCACAGCGACTTGCTCCCAGCAGCCACGTCCCACCTGCCATCATCCAGCAACCAGCACCCTCATCCCACCCCTGCCCAGGGCTTCCCAGCAGCCACCACAGCACTGAAGGGGTGCCACCAAGTGTCCCCCAACAACCCCGCTGTGACACAAAGTGCCACGGAGTCTGCAGTGCCACCCTAGCCATGCCCAGCACCAGGGTGGCTGGCTGGGACCCAGCAGCAGCTGTGGGGCGAGCCAGGTTTGCCCTACACTGAAACCAAGGCCAGGGGAGGTGAAGCAGCACCTACATCATTTTCCAGTACAAAACCACCTTTTCCTCTCATGGCTGGTGGGGACAGAGCTATTTTGGGTGTCAGACACCTCGTTCTGTTCCACACGTGAGCGGGCAGCCCCGAGCAGAGCTGAGCTGTGCCGAGCTCTGCACCAAACCTGGCACAGAATGTTCCGGCATCCTCCGGGGAAGGGTTTGTGCTGCAAACCCTGCCAGGCTGAGTGTGAACCCGGCTGAACTCTGGCAGCGCCGTTTCTGGGGCACGGGGGATGTGCATCCACAGAGAGGGGATGGAAAGCCTTGGCAGCACGAGGGATGGGACAACATCCCAGTAGAGACATCAGGCACAAAACCCTATCCCAGGGAAGGGGACAGAGCAGGGACCCGCCCCAGACGATGGCTTAGGGGCTTTCTCCAGCTGCAGGAAGGACCAACATCTCCAGGTGCCTGGGTGACTGAGGGACTGTGCCACTCCTGGGATGCTCCATCCCTCATGGCCATAGAGCACCCCTGAGGTGGTTTGGGGTGTGCCCAGTCCTGCAGTGCCAGCTGTCCCATGGTGTCCCCTCCAGTGCCCCCGACTGCCACTGGGCTTGCTCTCCTGCCTCTTCCCAGGGCTCAGTGCAAGGCACAGAACAGGACCAGGCCCACCCAGGGCTCCCTGACCTCCCTCATGCATCAAACTGGGCTGGGGAACACTGCCAGGACCAGTTGATCCCATCAGGGACTCCCTGGATCCAGCCAGACCCAAACCCACCAAGAGTCAGGCAGGGACGGCCGGTGGAGGAGCAGATGTGTCCCCTGGATGGCCGAGGAGTGGTGGGAGCAGGCTGGGATGGGCCACCTGCAGCTCCAGCTCCATTTTAACAACAAGCAGAGGCTGCTGTAGCTCAAACCAGGCAGAGGAGCCACCAGCGTGCCCTCATTCCTGCTGGGTGCCTGACTGCCCACCCCACACTGGCATCCTGGTCAGCCTAGGGCTGGATCCAGCAGCACAGGGGGGCTCCTGCACCAGGGCACTCTCCAGGCGCTGAAGCAGCAGCTCATGGTTCACAGGCAACTTCCCACCCAGAATACGTGTCCCCTGTGGGGACACCCTGCTGCAGCCCCCATCCCCCAGCCAGCCTTGGCCACCGTGCTGGAGCCAGGCTGGAGATGGATCCAGCAGGACATGGATCCAGCAGGAAGCTGAGGACCAGTTATTTTTCCTGGTTGAGCCAAGGCCGACACTGTGGCCAGGGCTTGCTGGTGACCCATCCTGCTGCTGGGGCCAACAGCACATCTGCAAACATCTGCAAACATCTGCAGTGGTGATGTTTGCCTTGTACTCCCCCAGGTCCTGGAGGAAGAGGCAGCAAAGCCCCCAGCAGGCAAAGCTCCCAGCTGGAGCAGCCCCCATCCCAACCAGCCACTGTTTGACTTTGACTCCACCACACCTTATATAAAAATATATAAAGTTAATTTATATATTCCCAAGTAATGTCTCTTGACATGCAAAGGGGGAAAACCCCAATTGCTCCAAGTGCAAATATCCAAGCATCCCTATTCCAGCAGCAAAGATGCTCTTCCTCTGCTGCAACCCAAAAATCCACCTCATCATATCCTAAACCACTTGGCATGGGACAACACTCCCATCGCTCTGCCAAAGCGGCATCTGCCACAGTGCCCCAGCTGGGAAGAAGCCAGTTTTTGAGAAGAAAGTTTTGGGAAACTAAATTCCCATTTCTTGGCACAGAATGGCTGTATCCATCCCCTTCCTGGCACCAGTTTGGATGCCCTAGGCTCCTCCCTGGGCTTTTCTGCCAAGGCTTTGTGCCACCAGCTCTCCCAGTCTGGGATGTCCAGCCCAAAACTGATTTGCACTGAGCTCTCATGGCATCACTGTAACCATGGCAACATATGAGGTCTGGATCATGTCCCACCAGGAGATTCCCAGCTCATCACCACCTGCTCCATCACTGAGCTCAGGAAGTAGAAAAGTTGAAGCGGGAGTAAGGGAACATTTTTGTGGTGGGTGAGGGCAGAGGGAGCCCCTTGTCCCCATCCCCCAGGGGTTCCGCTGCTCCCACAGCCACGAGAATGGGGAAGGGACCGTAAAAGGAGGAAGCGGGATTGGGACAGCCGCTTTCACAAGACACCCGCTTCCCGTCAGAGCATATCCAGCCCCACGGGTGCCCCTTCTCCTGGAAAAGGGCTTTCCCTCGGGATGAAGGCAGAGAAGGCGGTGCTGAGGGCCTTGAGCAGCACTTTCCCCTTTTCTGATCATTTTTTGGCTTAGGATTTCCAACCTGCTGGACCCAGCTCGGCTGAAAGTGCTCCTTCCTGGGGCCTCGCAGCGGAAACACCCCGAGGTCTCTTCCTGCCACCGCTGCTGTGGCAGCCGGAGCCATCACAGGCGCCACCACCCCACCCAGCCACCTGCCACCACGGGTGTCCCACGGCAAACCCCCTCCCTGGGAGTCCCACGGGGGTCCTGCCAGGCAGAGCCCCTCACCATCATCCCCCTGCAGCTGCGGTGGCTCTGGCTGCGATGCTCACCCCCAAATAATCCCACAAACACCACGAGATAAAAAACTCCCGAGTAATTTGTGCTCGGGGCTGGGATGGGGGACCCTGCCGAGCAGATCCTGGCAGATCCAACCGAGCAGATCCCGGTGTGCTGGCATCGTGGAAGCTGCGCCCACGGCTGCTCTCGGCACGGGAGCACGGCTCCATCTCCCGCCGGGGGTTCAGGGGATTAAAGCAGCAATTCTTTTTTCTCGGAGGATTTTTGGAGAGGGCATGGATAGAGGCTGGAGCGGGTGGCGCGGTGGTGGGACTCGGCCCTCCTGGCGCGAAGGTCACGGCCGGCCCGCCCCGCTCAAGGACGGAGGCAGCGAGCCGGAGCCGCTCTCCCGCAGTTCCCAGGGTCTCCGGGAGCTGCCATCCATCCCACGGGAACGCGGCTCCAGCATCGCCCGCTGCCCAGCGGCGGGAGGCCGGGAGCGGTGCCGGGGGCTTCCCCAGCTCCGGGAAGGAGAAGGAGGAAGAGGTGAGGAAGCATCGCCATCCGCAGCCCCGGCTGCCTGCGGCGCGCTCCGGCCCTGCCGCCGATCCCGCCATGGCGGAGCCTGCCCGGGGTCCGGGACCTGGGGTTACCCCAGGAATCTGGGACTTGGATCCCCTCAAGGTGAGAGCGAGGAGGGGAGTGGAACGGCTGGGGGTCATGCCGGGGCAGGGCTGAACGTCCCCGGGGAAACGAGGTGAGAGCGGAGCACTCATCATTATCAATAAGAATATCAATTAAAGAATAAATCAAATAATTAATAGAACGATGAAATAGTGACAATACCATCATTATAATGATGATGATGATGGTGGTAACGCTGCTAACGATGCTGATGCCTGTAGGGATGCTGAGAGAAGCCCCCCGGCGGGTCCGGACCCCCCCTGTGATCCCCGTTATGTTCGGCCCCCTCCCCGCCGGACCCCCCTGTCCGGCCCGGCCCCTGCGGCCGCCGGTCCC
>VWYI01043141.1:0-25193 GCA_013399455.1 Anthoscopus minutus
CCATGGGGATCCAGGGGGATCCATGGGGGGACGCAGAGATTCGCCCATAGCCTGTGGGGAGGTGCCCATGCCAGAGCAGGTGGATGCCTGGAGGAGGCTGTGATCCTGTGGGAGACCAGGTGGGGAGAGGGCCCTGCTCCCGGGCTGGAGTAGCCTGTCTTTGCAGGACTGCAGCCCGTGGAAGAGTGACCTTCACCACAGCAGTTTTGGCAGGACTGTGTGCCTGTGTGAGGGACTCACATTGCAGCACTTTTGGGAGGACTTCTGCTCCTGAGATTTGGAGCCACGCTGGAGAAGTCCATGGAGAACTGTCTCCCATGGGAAGGGATCCCATGGTCTCACAGGGGAAGGACTTATCTCCCTGTGCAGCAGAAGAAAACCTTTGGGTGATGTACTTACCAAACCCCCACACCCTGTTTCCTTGCACTGTGGATGGGAAGGAGGGAGCAGCTGGGAGAAGAAAAGGCGTTTTTAAGGCTTTGTTTTACATCTCACCATCCTCCTCTGATTCTGTAATAAACTCACTTTGTATCTCTAAGTTGAGCCTGCTTTGCCCTTGGAGAGTTTTCTCCCGTTCTTTAACTCACGAACCCTTCGTTAAATTTTTCTGTTCTGTGCCCAGCTGTGGCAGGGGAGGGTGAATGAGTGACTCTCGTGGATGCCTGGCATTTGGCCCGTGTCGAACCACGACAGCGGGACACACAGTTCCCCCACCACGCGCTCCCGTGCGTCCTGGTGCTGGCATAGGGAATGCAGGGAGGGCAGAGGCCCGTCAGGGTTGTGGGAAAAAGCGACACACATGGGAAGATGACGAAGGCAAACGAACGGAAAGGACGGCAGAGATGCTCTGTGGGAAAAGCGCGGCTGCTGCCCAAGCACCAGTGGTGCCAGCGGACAGGAGAACATTTATGTCTTGCCGACTGCCAACCTAAGTGCTAACGTGGCTGGGAAACGGCACCTGTGGCTGGGGAACGGCGACCCATCCTGGGGATGAGCGCCGCGGGCAGGGCAGGAAGGCGAGCTTCGCGCTTTCCCCCGGGTCGGCGGGAGCGATGAGCCGGGTCAGGACCGGCAGCCGTCAGGGGACGCAGCAGGAGCAGAAAAAGGCTGGGCCCGGGGCGGGAGCCGGAGCTCCACCCGCGGGGCGGGGCCGCGCCCGGCCGGGCTGCGGCGGGCGGGAGGACCCGGGAGCGCGTAAGTGACGCAGCGTTCCCGGAAGCCGCCCGGAGCTGAGGGGAGAGCGGCTGACGAGACAGCCGAGGAGGCTGGCGGGCTCTCGCCGCGGCTGTCGGTGGCTCGGCGGAGCCCTCCAACTCTATCCCGCTCTGCTTCCACCTCTTCCCGTGCCATTCGATTCCGTTGCCTGCCGGGGGCCATGTCTCTCTTCCAGTCCGCCCTGGACTTCCTGGCGGGCCCCGGCTCCCTGGGAGCCGCCAGCCGCGACCAGAACGATTTCGTGGGGCAGACGGTGGAGATGGGCGACATGAAGCTGCGCATCAAGCGGGTCATCGCCGAGGGTAAGAGCGGGCGGCAGAGCAGGGCCGTGCGGGGCGGGCCCTGGCGCTGCGGGGCTGGGATGGGCTTCCCCACGGGCCTCCCGCTCCCGTTTTCTCCGTCTCCTATTCCTAGACCGGGAGGGTTTCCTTCTTGGCAGGCCGCGCCCGGGTGGGGGCGGGCGGGCGGCGGCCGGGGAGGCGATTCCGGCCTCTCGGGAAGGGCTGGCGGTGCCCGTGTCGCTCCGCGCCGGCCCGTGTCCCAGGCACCGGGGGACGGTGTCCCCAGGCCCGAGGGTCACAGCAGTGCTTGGTGTTACGGTCCCGCCTCTGGAATAGCCGCTGAGAGCCGCTGTGTTGTGTGGCTGCTTCTTCGCTTGCTTCGCGGTGTAAAATGCCTTTACCGCATAACAAAACTCGGAGGAGTTTGTGATCTGTCTTTATAATCTACCAAGGATCTCATGGAAATTCTGGATTGTGTGTTTTGTTTAGCTTCTGGTTTTGTTTGTTTGTTTTAATGATAACGCATAATTTTTATGCCAAACATGCAAGATTGCCTCTGTTGTTTGGGGCTTGGAAGACTACGGAATGCAGGAAATGTTTTAAACATACTTGTGAAGAAGCTGATCTTACTGTGCGCATAGACTTTGCTAGAGTACAAGGAGTTAATTATCTGAGTAGTTTCCAGTTTCAGTGAAGTTTTGGATAGGTAGCCTGGCACAGGACTTGTTAATCTGTTTTAGAAAAGATTATATGTTTGATTGATACAAATTACTTAGATATTAGCAGAAATTTGCATCTTGCATGTGGTCAGAGAAAATACTTGATTTCCTCAAGCAGAAGAACCATTGAAGGCTAGTCTCGGAAGACTAAAATGTGAACTTTTCCATACTACTGCAGTTAAATATTTAAGTTTTTAGAGGTGGTTGATGTTATTTAGGTTAAATACCTCAAAGCTCAGTTTAGACCTCGCTTTCATTCTTGGAGTTTCTTTCTGTAGTTTCTTCTTGTAATCTGGTACTACGTAGTGTTCTGTTGAAATCTTGGTGATCAGCATAGAAAAAAAATTTCGTTAAGATTAGCTACTTCAAACCACTTGTAAATAAAAAAATTTGTGCTAGAAAACAACAGCAACTTGGTCTTCACCGCTGCTTTTTCTTAATGGCAATAATTTGTCACTTGAATGCTCAAGCACTTTTGGCATATGATCTTGGAGAAAAACCTGGCAGTTTCTTATGTAGTAAGTTGCATTTAAAACAGTACTAAATGTCATGCCCTCCTTTTCTGCCTTCAGCTTTTACTTACAGCTTCTTTACAGTCAGAATTTTTACTGAAATGTAAGCACTCAGTAGGATGTGAATGCTAAAGTAACTGTCTGTGCTTCTGATACTGTAACATTCTTGCCCTCAGTGTCCCCAGCAGATACCAAAGGGCAAAGGAAAGTTAGAACAGGAAGCTATTTTTGAGGCATATATGCTGTTCGGTTGTGATTCTGGAGCAGATATTTTAATATTTCACTTTGACCAACTGTTTTCCAGAATCTGACACAGGCATTGTAAAATGCCAGGTTAGATGACTTAAAGCAAATGTAAGCATGCTTTAACTCTACAGTTCTTGACAATTTCTCTGTAACCACTGCTTTGTGTTCTGTGTTTGTCTCATTGTTATGGTTTTATTTTATATTGTTTTCTTTTCTTATTTTGCTAACTGAAGTTGGGCTAGCTGCTTGCTTTTTCTGGAAGGTATGATTTTCTAGCCAATGCAGCTGTTCTAAAAGAATCCTTTGTGGTATATTGAGTATAAAGGTAAAATACATATAAAGTATAGAAGTCCCAGGCTCTCCTACTATCTTCAGACTTGAATTTGTCTGTAGTGTACAGTTTATTTTGTTACTCAAATTGCATTTATCTTTCAGCTTTGGACATGTGGAACCTTCTGATACACGGGTCCACAACTGTGGCTTGTATGTATTCCCTTCCACAGTTTCAGATATGGAATCTATTTTTCTTCTGGTTCAGTTCTTTCCAAATTTCCTACTGGAAAGTCAAGTGTTGCTTTCTGAATCTGGATTTCAAATCCATGGTGAACTGCGTGTCATCTGGCAGTGCAGACAGAGAGCCTTTTCTGTAGGCTTGTATGTTCTTGGTAGCTGATGTGAGCAGAGCCTGTGGTTCAGCATTGCACAGTATCATGTGGCAGCACATGTTCCGTTGTTCCTATAGCTCACAACTCCTTCCAGCTCTGTAGAGTGCACCAGTGCTGGTGCAAATCCATGTTTGGCTGTGCTCTAAGCTGAGACTTGTTGCACAGGTCACTTGGATGCAGTTTCCTGACTGTTTCACAGCGTTCTTGTGCTGGGGTGGAACTGAGCTGATTGAAAATACAATGTGCTGCTGCAGGAGGTTGACAGCCACCTGTGGGTGATGAGCTGGTGATATCTTCTGCTGATACTGCCTCTGAATGCAGGAACAGACTCACATGTGTCAGAGATTGGACTAGGCACTCCTAGAATATAGTGTCCTGTTTTTTCTGCTGGGACATTTCAGTAGCTCACTGCAGATTAGGTTTTAGAGGACCTTGGTCCTATAAGGCCCCTGCCTTTATAGAAAATCCCTACTTGCCCTCGGTATGATGGATCCTCTGGTTAAGTGTCCCACAATTTTACTTAAGTAAAATAATCACTGATTTCCTGCCTGATTAGTGAATATTGTTGCTTCTTTGATATACAAGACTGAACAGTTTAGAATAAGCCAGGTGTTTGGTTGTGTGAAAAATGGGGAACAAGAAAGTTCTGTAGTACATGTTTAACAACCATTCTTCGCATATAATGAATTCTTATGCTTCCTTTGAGTAACAGGTATTGACAAAAGAGCACAGGAGAGAACATAATGAGAAAAAGAATGCATTATTCAATCTGATCTGAGTCTAAAGCTTTTACCATAATGAAAAAATCATTCCTTAGTCTGGAGGATAGCAATAGGCTACAGACAGAAATTGGTACAGACTTTAATATTTTTTTGAAGTTTAAAAACAGATGTCATAACTTGAAGCCACATAGGTAGGTGACTTGTTACAAGCTGCTTTCCATCAAGGTGAAACTTCTGCAATTAAAGCAACTTTTTTTTTCTTTGATGCTTCAGGGCTTCCTCAGTATTTTGAGTGTGAACAGGCAGTATTACAGGTTGCCAAGCTTATAGGAACAATTCTACAGTCTCTGCAACTACTGGATTCATAGGATAATGATAACCTAATTAAGTCCAGGTATTTGGGTGGATTTTATTTGTAAATCTCTAGCAGCAGAGGCACAATGAATGCATAATGTCAAGTTTCTGTGAACATTGTTAGTTTCATTTGCTGGCAGATGGGGGGGGAAAAGAAGGTGATTCCTAAAGAAAAACTAAAGCACCTGACCTAGCAGCTTTCCAGTTTACATTCTCTTTACTGTAAATGGAGACAATGTTTTCAACATGGAACAGAAGAGTTCTATTTTTTAAAGCTTTTGTTTCTTGGCTGTAGCAATTTCTGCTTGCAGGGGAGCTTTGAAAATTTCAAAATACTCCACCTCTCTGCTTTTTAAGGGTATGGGAAAATGCTCAGATCTTTAAGTTGGGCCATCCTTCATTCTTGAGGCAGTTTCATTGTGTTACTAGAACTTTGCAATGAACACAACTGCATGACTGGACTTCAGAAGAAAAATGCTTGTGAATCAGTGCTTAGCAACAATGACAGAGCATGTTTTCTGTTTTGATACTCTGATAGAAAAGCTTTCAGGTAAGATGCACTGTAGCTTACACTCCAGACTAGAATTATAGTATTTCAGTCAAGTTATAGTTGAATCATAAACCACTGAAAATTGATTTGGAAACAAATTTGGTCAGTATTTGGGAGGGGAGTAGACAAGTCCTATCAAATAGTTACAAACAGGAAGCTACTCACACTCTCACTTTCTCATAACTAGTTAAGTGTGTAATGAAACAGACAGTGAATTATAGTAGCAACCGCTCTTATGCAGTGTTATGATGTGGTTGATGGCCCTATTTTTATTCTTCTCTACCTGTCATTTTACTGAAGCTGCTTATCTGGAAAAATTGTGGAGATGTGAAAAATGAGAACATGATAAAAAAAAATAGTTTAAAATCCAGCTTGATGTGTAAGTGCAGTGAAGTTATTCAGTATTATGCGATACCTAGGTTTGATTTGAGGGAGAATCCAAATGTCTTGGTTGGAAAAGCAAGGGTATTCAAATCTCTGTAAGAGAATGATGAGGTACTGATGGGAGCACTGCCTGAGGCCTGTGGTGGAGCGAAGGTAAGTGTAGAGTGCTTGCTAATAAAGCAAATGAGGTAGAATTACTTCCTGATTTTCATGAGATGGTGTAGTGCTCTGTAGTGAGCTTTGATGTGTGAGAGCTTGTGTCTACAGAAAAATATAAACCCAGTTTTCTTCTGCTGTAATTTCTGTACTAGAAAATACTGTCTGAGATGACTTTGGAGGGCTTGGGCTGTGTGCTGAGAATGGGGCTCTGAAATGCCTCAGCAATGCAAAACCTGTCCCTCTGGGCAATAGCTGGGATGGGTGTGTACATATCTCTACACTGGTGATCTCTGTGGGGGAATACTAAGATGATTTTGCTGATACAGAAAACCTCAGAAAACTACCTTGAAACTGTATACATTTTTGCACACATTTTTTCCATGCGTGGCAAAAATGAGTGAAATCACCTCAAATGTAATTATATTCTTCAGACACCCCTTGAAGTTCTCTTAAATCCCATTTTACAATTTGCCTCAGTTAGATCTGATGTATGAGTGTTTGTAGAGGTTTGTTGAAAATGCTTTTAAAATTATTTTTTCTTAATGTTTGCAAGATATATTGATCAGGGGGCTTAGCCAAAATTGTTATGGCAGAGCAGAAGTTTTGCCAGTAAACTTGTCCCTGCTGAGGGTGTATTAAAACTGCTTTAATAGACTACTTCTTCAAGGGAGCCAACATAAAATTGTAAATTAAACTGCTTTTAAGAATGAAGCAGTAGGACTAGTTTTGCCTTTTGTGTAAGAATTATTTTCACTAATAACAGATGGGTAAAATCAAAGAAGTTAAAAGTAGCTTAAAAACATTCTCTAACTCCTTTGGTATCCCAGAAAATCCATAGAATTAAACATGGTATCTGCTGTAGTGTTGTAGAAGTAGTGAACCAAACAGTGTATGGAATGAGCCAAGTTGTATGGGGCTGAATTGTGTTCAGGTGAATGAGTGAAATGACAGAATGGGAAACTTACTTGAAGCTGATGTTTTGAGAGGAGCATAGTTGTAAAAGGTGAGCTTGTAGATGATAGCAGTTGGATTCTCTATAAGGCAGGTGCAGTGAGGTAGGAATTAACCAGGCATGACACCACTGGGTTTCTCTGGAGGTCTTCAAAGTTTAATGAACCCCATTCTGATTAGCATTTCAGTACTTGATAATATGTTGCAATCACTGAAGTAGAAACATGTATTTTAAACTAGTTGTGTACTCTCAAACTTCTGCTGTGTCAGTGAGGTTTACACAGTGTTCTTGAGGAAAGGGAAGTGTTTGAGAAAATAATTTGACAAAAGGAGTTGGAAGGGAAATATTTTATGGAATGACACATTGCAATTTAGTAATGATATTATCCTTATTGGAATGTGTGCTTCAGTGCTTGAAATGCTTTCCGCTTTTAATGCGAAGCCTGAAGCATGGCAATTATCCTAAGCGCTAAACATACACCTCCTATTTTTATCTTCCTTCATTGTTGCTGTTTTATATATAAAGCGTTAGCCGTGTACTATCTAAAAAGTTTAATTGACCTTATCAGGTAGTATTTGCTGTACTGTGTTTTGGTTTTATAAGAACCTTTTAAAAAAAGGCTTCATAAGAAATCTACATATTCAGACTTAACAAAATGCAGAAGATTAATGGAGTCAGTGTGCTCTTGGCATATGTACAAGAATGGAATAGAATATCTGAACTCTTGCTGAATATCAGCAGTCTTGACCAGATGCTGAAAAATGTGTGCTTGGTAAATTCAGAAATGTACCTGAATTCATGTATTGATTCTGTTAAACTAAAAAGAATGATATACCTGAATATTAAAATTAAAACTGAATTAATGTGTCTTCTTCTTGTAGGGGGTTTTGCATTTGTCTATGAAGCTCAGGATCTTGGAAGTGGCAAAGATTATGCTTTGAAGGTAATATTAATTTACTTCACTATAGGTTTGTACAGTCTGTCTTTTAGCTTAGTATTTTAGCATGACAATTGTCTTTGATGTATGCCACAGAGCAAGTAACTTGGAAAAATCCAGTATATTAGTGGTGTTTGTAGCCCACTATTTAGAATGATCATTCCAGTTAGAATCATGCACTTCATACTTAGGTGACAAATGGGAATTTTAGGTGCCACTGGTCTTTATTTTTTTATTTAGTGCAGAAATTCATGATCTAGTCCCAAATATTTTGTTTCATGAGTAAAAAGAATATTTCATAGTTACCTGGAGTACAGGGATCTTTTTCATTGTCAGAAGCAGATTCAGCCTACCTTCTTAGTTTAAATTTCCTTAGTATTAAAAATAATGCTCCATACTTTGACTCATTGTTTAAACAGTCAGCCTGGTACTTTTAAGAGTTACTTCTCTGGGTTCTTGGTTTCTAGAGGCTTCTGGTAATCAGCTATAGATAGGGTTAGTTGTAGGAGGGGTGGGAGAGTTGGCAGTATACCACCAGTAATAACTTTGACTTTTTCCATTTAATTCCACATCCTACAGAACAAAACATGCGACAAAAGCCATATAATGTATATGTTCAAAAGGTCCTCTAGAAGCCCCATTATAAAAATAGCAGGTAAAAGGTGAACCATTACTACACAACCTCTGTTCTGTAATACCGGTACTTTTGTAATGAATGCTCAGGCTGATTAGTCAAGTGTTGACTGCAATTCCAGGTAATACTGGAAACAGTAATGCTTAATTCTGCTACTCATTACACAAGTACCATTGAAAAAGCTAGGCTACATATCAGATGGAGTTTAGACTAGAGTGAGTTGCTGAGAAGGTTGTTGCTGAATATTTCAGACAGAAGGTGAATCTTTCTTGTTAGCTCACAATGCTGCAGCCAGGAAAATTTTGTGCTTTATATATCAGAACTGCCAGAGCAGTTACTTTTAGGACTGCCAAAAGTTAGACCTGCTCAATTATTACTAACCTTGAATAGTCCAGGTAACTGGAAAACTGGTTGTTATTTATGACAGAATATCAAATGTGCAATTAGCCAGCTTTGTTTACTGCCCCATTACAATTCCTTAGATTTTTGACTATGGTTTATCCTTCATATTGTGTGGGAAAAAAAAATCTATGCACTGTTACTCTGCAAGTTTTGGTAACTATATCTTCTCAATTATTTTGGTTTTTTTTGACAGCGATTGTTGTCTAATGAAGAGGAAAAGAACAAAGCCATCATTCAGGAAGTTTGTTTTATGGTATCCTTTTCTGTAACATATTTAACTGCCTGAGATTTCTGGGAAACAAATTCTGTTTTTCTTCATGCCATACACTGCCTAAGAGGACTGATATTCTGGAGGTGTGGGTTCATGGTTTGTCAGGAATCTGGTGCCAACATCGAGAAAGTTCAGTTCTTCAAACATTGAAGTAATGTGTGTGCAGATAATTTTTGTAGCTAGTGTAGACTTTGCCATGTACTTCTAGCAAGAAGTGAGGTGCTTATTTGAACTTTCTTGTAGCCCTGTGAATGTAGTCAAGAGACATTTTGAATTCAGACGATACTTGGGTCTTAAATAGAATTCCCACACATGCCCTGGATTTATTGCTCTTTGCTTTTACTCTCAATGTTTATTAATCTCTGCTTTGGATACAACTGGCTTTATGAAGTCATGCTGGATATTAAAGAAGAAATTTTGGTAGGCTGCATGGATCAGAAACAAGAAGCAGTGTCCATGCTGTCCTCCTTATCTTCACTGATGTGATATAGTAGGGTATAATGTAGTATCAGGGTGTTTTCAATCCTTGGTTTTAGTAAATTCAGTATTTTCTCCCTGGCCTGGTTCCTTTTGGACCCTCAATTTGTTTCAAGAGTCAATGAATAGCTGGTATGCCGATGTGTTCCCTTCTGAGTATTCAGTTTCATTCTGAATTAACAGGCAAACTCACCGATTCTAATTTAAGCTACTCAGACATTTCTCTTTATGATTGCTGATATATTTAGCAAAATATTAGCCCAAACACCACTTACTAGAAGTACACTTCCAAGGCAGAGTACCATAGAACTATACATTTTCTATTGACTCTGACATTATCTTGCCAAGAGTAAATAACTCAATGTTCTTTGGATGTTTTCCACAGCTCAGAGTCATTAAAGCAGGTGTACAACATGATGAAGGGTTACTTGTTGCTAACTCGAGATAAGACTGTGAATTCTTGCAGCTCTGAGTAGAGGGTTGTGGAGAGATGCATAAGATCAGATTAATGTGAATTGTGTGGATCCATTTAATAGCTTTGTTCTACTTAAAATATAATTGCTTTTCTCTCTTCAGACTTGGTAAATGCATCCTGTAAATAGATTGTGATTGTCTCATAGACAAGAGTATCAGTGTATGCACAAACAGGCATAATGCTACATAACTACCACTAGAAGAAGCTGAGATTACTTACATCATACTTCCCTTTACATAGCTCAGAAATGATGCCTCAAATTTTTGAACTGAGAGTGAAACATTATAAAGTTTGTAGCATGAAAAATTAGTACTAATGATGGGAAGGTAAGTTCCTTACCCTTTTTGGCCTCTAATTGTTTTGAACTCTGTTTTAATTACTTAAAACTGAAGCATGGCATACTTAATATTTCCTTGAGAAAGATAGGTGAAGGTGCAATAGCCCTTTCTTGATCAGCCATCTAGAGAAGCAGCTGATAATTAGAAGATGTCTCTGCTACTCATGCTAGGGTCTTGCAATTGCTCTCAAAAGACAAAATGAACTAGACCTGTTGCTGAGTCCAGTTTCTTCAGAGCTGTAATTATAAGGATTTTTAAATATTTTATACTGACTTTTTATTATATAACCTTAGGTTGCTCTCAGATTTCTTACAGCTGAGGCATGTATTTCCCTGTTTTGCTTAGGGTATTGATTGCAGCTGTTATGCTTTCTTTGGTTTTAAGCTAACATTTCAAATGAACTACTGGATGCAGTAGTATCAATGAACTTGGGAGTCATCTTCCTTGAACGTGTTATCTCCAGAAAAAACTTTCAGGTCATCCCAACATTGTCCAGTTTTGCTCTGCAGCATCTATAGGAAAAGAAGAATCAGACACAGGGCAGGGAGAATTTCTTCTGCTTACAGAACTGTGCAAAGGTAAGCTTTATTTCTTTTCCCAGCAGTGCACATTGCTTCTGGCAGCTGTTTTGCACAGGTTGCTTGTTAACTTACAAGCTTGGAATGACTGTGGAAGATGGCATGGTTCAGTGGAGCTAGAGTTTAGACTTATCTTTTATAGGATAAAGATCATGGTTTTTTAGACTACAGTTTTACATTATCTTAAATATGAGGTAATCATTAAGGTTTTTTTTGTTTGAGGCTAGTCAGAAAGCAAGAATAGGAGTAGTTCCCTGGAGCGCTTTCTTTTCTCACTGTAGTCAGTGTGGACTTGCCATTTTCAGAAAATCTATTTAATACAACTTAAGACTGTAAATCTTCCTTGACAAAGGTCTATTTGTATCAAGGTTTCAAAATTGCAGTATTCTCTGTGTGCTTATGTGAAGTTCTCTCATTTCCTGCAGGACAGCTGGTGGAATTCTTAAAGAAAGCAGAATCCAAAGGACTTATCTCTTGTGACACAGTTTTGAAGATCTTTTATCAGACCTGCAGAGCAGTGCAGCATATGCATAAGCAGAAGCCTCCTATTATTCATAGAGACTTAAAGGTATGTTACAATGTTTAAATAAAGGCTGAGCTTTGGAACAGCAAAAGGAGCCTGCTGGGCTGGATCAGTGTTAAACATAATTTTTGTGCTTAAATCTAGTGCTTCAATCTATTGCCTTGCCATAACTGCTGAGTTAGTGATGGTCATTACTGAAATACTTTCATCTTTTCAGACGACATATTTTCCTTTTACTTGCAGTTAGGAACTGTGTGTACTCTGAAACAAGTGTATCATGTTTTGCTGATGGAGTTAGCATGAATATTTTGTTTTGGATAAAATAGTCAGTCAGAACTAAAGGACTGCAGTTCTGGCTTAAGTAGGTGTCTTAATATAAGAGGTAAAGCATTAAGGAGAAGGATGAATGTGGAATTACCTGTGAAGAACTACATTTCCATTGAGAATATATAGTAAGCTGTTAGTTTTAGAACTGGTAATTTGGATACTTGCATCATACTTAAGTGCTTGCTTCTAATTTGAATCGTAAAATTTGGTAGGCATAATTCATGTTAGTTTTTCTTTCTTAAGTTTTTGGTGTTTTGTTTTTTGTTGGTGGTTTTTTTTTTTCTGGTCTTGCTGTAGAAGGTGTTCTATCTCTAGGAACTTTGGAGATTTGACAGGACTTACCCTAGTTTGAATTTTATATTATCAAGACAGGAGTTCACCTTTACCTGTTCAATATACCTTAGATGAAGAAGCCCTAATCATCAGTGAGATTCTACTTTCCTATGAATATGTTTGAATTTTCATTAACATAAAAAAATAAGACAGAGGAGATTCTTACTCTTGGAACAGTGTCTAAGTTTCACACGTATCTGTATCCAGCCTAATGTGATTTCATTTGAATATAAAAATAGGAAAATTTGTTCCTCCTTTAGTAAGCATGTACTCAATTACTTTGGGGAAAGGAAAATAAGACTGCTCTTCTAGAAGTAAATGTGTTAATTATTTCGCACTTAATGTGTTAATTATTCAACTCTTGTTGAAAGCCTTGATGTTAGCTGTTAGTATAGTCCATAAAAATCTAGCTTTGGTGACAGAGCACTCCTTTTCTTTTTTAGTTGCTTGATACCACTGAGCAGGCTTTTAGGTGGTGATGTTAAGACATGTTAACCATTCTTCACTGACATTTCTGTATGCCAACCTCTAGGTTTTGTAGAAAAGGTGCATTTCTCTTCTGAAAGAAAGGTAAAAAAACTATTTACAAGTACATATATAGCCAGCTGCATAGACATTGAGCTAATGCTGTAAGTCAGAACAGTTTTTTTCTTCTCAAGGACTGTACCCTCCTGACAGAGATAAAACTTGGGAAAAGACAGGAATTTGGTTTTGTGTTGGTCTCATGTTACAAAGGCTGGAAAACAAGATTAAATTGTTGTTGTGCTACAAGGTGCAGAGGCCTTACTGCAGCCAGGAGCCAAATAGGGATCATTTAACTGTGCTACCCTTTCTAGCTGTCTAAACTAAGGTCAGCATCTTAGAAAACTGTAAGTCAGGGTTTTGAGCCAATTGACTTTGACAGCTTTTCCTGACTTTATTCAGAGGTACAATTTTTTTTTAAGTCCTTTTGTGATTATGACTCCAAGTACATCTGCCCAATACTTCTGCTCTTTCCTTAAGTTTCTTTCACATTTCAATTAACAATACAGCACAGATGGAATTTATGAAGTAGGAAAAGACAGAGATAATGCATGATGAGCTATTCAAGCAGCGCATGGTCCTCAAATAGCTGTTTTCTGTCGCTGCACAGGGTCACAGCTACCTCTTCATGAGTGTCTCCTAGCAGCCTGCTTCTCTACTAGTATCTTCCTGTTATTTGTCTGTAGCAGTCCTAACCTTCATCCTCCTGCAGTTAAGCTAACAGCCTTCAGTTTTATGCCTGAAAACATTTGGATTCTAAGACACTGCTTCTACAAATTCTCATCTGAAAAACTGACCTTTTACTAGGCTCTAAGGAAATTACTTTTTTTCCCCCAGGAATTATTTCTTACTCTTAGGAATGTTTCCTGTCCATGATGTGCTTGGTGCTGCCTTTTAAAACTTGGTTATGTTGCTACCATATAAAACTACAATACTGTCTGGAATCTTTGTTCTCCTCTAAACAGTATTTTTGGATAAAGTGATTTGTTCTTATATGTATACACAAGTAATATAGTGTAATATAGTAAAAGCATGTTTGTCAGTATACAGGGCAAAAAAGACGTTTTTAAAAATCTATTATTCTACATCTTTTTGAAGGTGGAAAACTTGCTTATTAGTAATCAGGGGACAGTTAAACTTTGCGACTTTGGTAGTGCTACAACTATAGCTTACTATCCTGACTACAACTGGTCTGCACAGAAGAGAGCACTGGTTGAAGAAGAGGTGAGACTACTTTAATGTGATTTCATTTTAATATCAACACTGGGTTAATTTAATTGTTATATGATAGTAATTCATGAGACATCTAAGACAACTGAAGATTGTTTTAGAGTGTTGTTTATAAAGTTTCAGTTTATATTTGTTTTGCCAGAGTTCAAAACCTATCTGCAGTTAAAATCATAGCTTGTGTTCTGTACCTACATGTAGAAACACTGTTTCATGGTCAGTGTCCTTTCTGCAATCTGCTGTGAATATAAAAGTCATTACTAGGCCTTCTTCAAGTTGCACTCTTGACAAGAAATTGGTTGTACCACACTGATTCCCATCTTCCTCTTGATCTGTGGATAACGTAAATGATAGGCAAGTTCTCTCAGCAGAATAGGAATGGGCAGTATTGCAGTGCCTTGGACTACAGTAACCAAATCTACCATGCAGTGTACTTTTGCAAAGTGCATTTGTTCCTAGTTTAGAGTTGAGAGTACTGCTAGTAAATCTAATGTAGTCCATCAGCCAGAGAAGTACACTTAAATTCATGTGTAAGACTTCTGATGTCAAAAAGCCCTGTTCTGCAATCTGCTATTCTTGTAAAACATTCCACTGATGAAATGATGATGTCATACCACTGTCTGATATAGTCTATGCAAAAAAGTGGTAGAAAAGCTCTTTTCAGGTGTTCTTATGACCAGAGTATCTCTTTGTATGTGTCTGCACTGTCATTAAGCTGAGAAAGCGAGAGGTGCCCTGGAGTGTGAATTCACTCATTGACTTATTGTTGATTTTTGGTATTAATGTTTCTGTCTATTTTTTGCCTCCTGTAGAACAGTCACTTTATGTGCTTTGCTGTTGGAGAGGGCTTTTGATTGTCGCAATGTTATTTGAGTACTACTGCCTTCATGTAACCTTATGTCAAAGCTGTTATGACTATTGCAGGATTCAATTGATGGATTTCCTTGATAAGTGTTTCTCAAATTAATTTTAAAAATGAGAGTGCTATCCATTCTACATGGAGAGCTGTTTCTTTGGTTGAATGCTGTTAAAGCTCATTGTTCAAGATTGTTTCAATAAATTCTGTCTTCTCCAGATAACAAGGAATACAACACCAATGTACAGGACACCAGAAATGATAGACTTGTATTCAAACTTTCCAATTGGTGAAAAGCAGGACATCTGGGTAAGAGGTTTTTTTTTCCCCAGCTGCATCATATTTGCTCATGTCATAGTCAAACTGATTTTGCAGGGTTTATGTTAGTTTGTTGATTAAATAACTAAAGCACTGAAATAAATGTAGGATGTGCTGTCTTAGATAAATAAAATAAATAGTATGGGCTCTATATCCAAATGTTGAAAGAATGAGATGTACCGTTCAAGGTTTTCTCCCAGATCAAGCTTGAGTTCCATTTGAGAGGTAATGCCGAACTTCTTTAATGTTCAGTAGAGCTGTTGCTTAGTTGGAGTTTGCGACCATAAATCCAGAATACTTAGATTCAAATTCTTGTCTTTTGGGCTCTGCCACATATAATCCTGAGACATCTTGTTGCTGAGTTCAAAATGATTATGTTGCGGTATGGCATTTAGCTAAAATGCTGACAGATATCAAGGATGAGAACAGTCCAGAGATCATTCATGCTTTGTGTAAGCTGTTGGTAAGCTGTTCAGATTCACTAAAAAATATGTAGTGAGAATTAAAGGTAAATATTAAATCCTAAGCTGTACCATTTCCAGTTGCATAATGTTGCAGTACTGAGGTACTCCCCAGTAGTGTAGTGCTTAGTTACTTGGTTTATGGGATGTTTTTTTACAGAGACAGGTGTCAAGCTGTTCAGTTCTTACCTGTATCAGTAGTGTGTCAAAAGATAAATTGAGAAAATGTAATACTAGTGCTTTAAAAGTTTTTATATGGAATCTCGGATCTTCATTCAGTTTATTAAATTAGTTGCAAGATATTGTGGAAACTCTTGTTCAGTTTCTACAGATGTTGGTGATGTTCTTGTGGCAGAAGTGGTCAGAAAAATATGTTTTACTTGCTCCTCAAGCAAGTAAAACACATTTCTCTGACCACTTGGTCTCTTGATGTGCATGAAATATTGTCAGCCTGAGCCAGGATTACAGAATCACTAGGCTGGAAGAGACCTTCAGGATCATAGAGTCTGATCCATGCCATAACACCTCAACTAAACCATGGCACTGAGTGCCACATCCAGTCTTTTTCAAACACATCCAGGGGTGGTAACTCCACCACCTCCCTGGGCAGAAATTCTGCTACTTTATTGCTCTTTCTGTAAAAAACTTTTTCCTGATATCCAGCCTATTATTTCCGTTAGTGCTTCTTAAGACTGTGAGCTCTGTTTCTGTCAGTGGCTGCCTGGAGAAAGAGACCAACCCCCAGCTGACTACAAACACCTTTCAGGAAGTTGTAGAGAGTGATGAGGTCACCTCTGAGTCTCCTTTTCTCCAGGCTAAAGCCCAGCTCCCTCAGCCATTCCTCACAGGGCTTGTGTTCCCAGCCCCTCACCAGCCTTGCTCCTCCTCTGGGCGTGCTCAAGCATCTCAAGGTCCTTCCTGAACTGAGGGACCAGAGCTGGGCACAGCACTCGAGGTGTGGCCTCACCTGTGCTGAGCGCAGGGGAAGAATGACCTCCCTGCTCCTGCTGGCCACACTGTTCCTGATCCAGGCCAGGATGCCCTTGGCATTCTTGGCCACCAGGGCACACTGCTGGCTCATGTTCAGGTCCCTTTCTGCCTGGGCACTGTCGAGACACTCTGTCCCCAGCCTATAACCCTGCAGGGGGTTGTTGTGGCCAAAATGCAGGACTTGACTCTTGGACTTAAAAAACGTCATCCTACTGGGCTGCCCATCCATGCAACCATTCCAGGTCTCTCTGCAGAGCCCCACTACCCTCCAAAAGACTGACACATGCTCCCAGCTTACTGTTGTCCACAAATATACTTATTAAAGACTCAATACCCTCATCCATGTTGTCCATACAAATATTGAGCAGAACTGGTCCCAGCACAGATTCCTGAGGGAGACCACTGGTGACTGGCCACCAGCTGGATGCAGGACTGTTCACCACCACTCTGGGCCTGGCTGTGCAGCCAGTTCCTAACCCAGCACAGAGTGCTCCTGTCCAAGCTGTGGGCTGTCAGCTTTTCCAGAAGGATGCTGTGGGAGACAGTGTCAAAGGCCTTGCTGAAGGTCGGATGCGCAACATCCACAGCCTTCCCTGCATCCACTAGGCAAGTCACCTGGTCACAAAAGGAGACCAGGTTGGTCAAACATGACCTGCCCCTCCTAAACCCATGCTGGCTGGGTCTGATACCCTGGCCATCCTGTAAGTGCTGCATGATGGCACTCAGTACAAACTGTTCCATTACCTTAGCGGGTGCTGAGGTCACGCTAACTGGCCTAAAATTACGAAGATCCTCCTTTCTACCATTTTTTGGATGTGCATCATGTTGGCCAGTTTCCAGTCATCTGGAACCTTACCTGTGAGACTATTGGTAAATAAGAGAGAGTGGCTTGGTGAGACCTTCTGCCAGCTCCCTTATCACCTTAGGATGCAGCCCATCTGGTCGCATAGATTTCTGAACATCCAAGCGACCCAGCAGTTCTCTGACTACCTCCTCCTGGAGGTCAGGGACATTCTGCTCCCTGATACCACCTACCGACCCAAGAGGACAGTTTATTGTCCTGAGGACAAACTGTCCTCCCACTAAAGACTGATACAAAGAAGGCATTAAGGACATCTCTGTTCTCCTCATCTGCGGTTGCCAAGTTCCTTCCTGCATCCAGTAGAGAATAAAGGTTGGTCTTACCCTTCCTTTTGCCATTAATATATTTGTAAAACATTTTCTATTACTGTTTTAAAAAGTTGCCAAATTAAGTTTGAACTGAGCTTTGGCCTCCCAAATTTTTTTCCTACTTGCCCTAGCAATCCCTTTAAATATTTCCGAGAGACCTGACCCTCCTTCCAAAGATACATCCTCTTTTTGTTCCTAAGTTCCTTCAAAACCTCGTTGCCCATCCAAATGGGCATGCAAGATGTTTGCCTTGTTAATATCCAGTTAAACACAAAACTAGAAAGGTGTTTAATAAAAGCCTTACTCAAAAGAGCAATTGCAGTTTATTTTTACAGATATAGTTTATTTTAAAATAACTGTATATGTTAGCATTAACATGGTGATTGTTTTCTTCTCTATTTTGGGATGATCGATTTCATTTGCCATACCTGAGTTGGAGCATATTGTTCCATATTCTTTCCTTTATGCTTTCAATTGAATAAAAATATAGAAGTTTTTGGCAGTAGAATATGGCCATGTATCTGGAATCAAAAATGATTTGTAGTTTGTGATTAGGATAAACAAGGCAGTTTTCCAAATAAAAGCAGGTACAATGATTAACACTCTTGAGTCAGTGTGTTTGTCACTGTGTGAGCTTAAAGGAAGTAGTGGTTGTCTTAGAACAGCAGCACATGCTTTCTTAACAAGAAAGGTTAATTATCAACCATGTTGACTCCATAATGAGAGTATGAATAGGTATCATTATAAGACCAGAGTTTCTTAGACTTGGCTAACTGCTTTCTGTGCATTTCCTACTTAAGTCTAAAGATCAGTAAATAAACACTAAATCCAAATAGCTACATATTTAGTTGCTTATTTTCAAAATGAATATGAATTTGTGAACTGAAATTCAGCTAAGTGGCAGGTTGTTCCTTGTCAAGTGATAATTCTCCATGCTTGAAAGGCCTTTCAAAGATTTCTGAAAAAGCAAAGGAATTGACTTGGGAAATGTTTGTTATGAAGCAAAACTTCAAAGTTGGGTACTCCTTACCAATATCTAATTAAAAATCTTAATGGTCCATGCAAGACATTCTGCAAGTTTTAATTGAGTGTGAGCTGAACAATCTCTTAAGGTTTCATGGAGTTTAATTTTACTTAATTTTACTTTGATGTAGTATCTGTGTCCTCCTGTAGCTGTACTGTAGAACTTTAGTGTGCTGCTTGTTGCCTGAAGCTAGTCAGCGAAAAAAATAAGAATATTTTCATTTATTCCAAACAATCCCACCCTTTCCTTGTCTGCTCAATCTCCAAACACTGTCTCAACCCTCCAAAAACCCCACTGTCCCCTTAAGGAAGGTTTAAATTAGTTGCTGGTAAAGGCTCAGTAGCTGGTCCAAAAGTTACTCTTAGTTATTTTTGATCATTTTGTGGTTCTGCTTTTTTTACCTTCTGGCATGTGTGTGCTTAGATGCTAGGAGGCATCTGGATCCAAGCAATTTCTGTAAAGGGACTGTGGAGCTTTGAGACAACATCTTGGGGATGGACTCTTCTGTCAAGTGTAGCAGTGCTGAGGGTGTGTGGATGGTATTGGCTCTGAGGAGTTGCTTTGCTGCAACTGTAATTGCCTTCTAGCCAAGTTGAATGACGGTGTTTAAAACAGCCAAAATTTATCACAGTTACAATCAATCCGAAGTTACAGGTAAAACAGAGGAAATTGAAAACATTCTCCAGCAATTAAAGCAGAAATCAAATCTGAGTGGCCTCTGCATTTCCTGTGGGTTCAACCGATTGCCTTGGTGCTTTTCTCCCTGTGTGGCTGTGGGTGCTTTCTCCTGATGTTCAGAGTAGTCTTGGACTGCGCAGGGAATAGTTTTGTTCCTCTGACTAAATGATGTTCTGCTTTGTAAGCGATGTTCTGTGGAAGAGTAAATGGCACTTTCTGTACTGCCCTGATGGATTAGTTAGTCTTGACTGGGTGGTGCTTCCCTGTGTATGTTACTGAGTTTTTTTCCACCCTGACAAAAATGTGCAAGAATATACAGAATTGATATATGTACTTTATTTCTGGTCTTAGACTGAGAGACTCACAAGTGTTTTGGAGTAATTAAATCCCTACACGTCAGAGACTTCAATAACTTTCAGACCTTAGAAGCTGTTCTTGGGATAAATTGACAACCAAGGACAGTTGGAGATGGTGCACACAGAGGTCTGGAGGGAGTGGGCAGTTTTCTTAGATAACATCTTCATTATACTGCTTCATTTGTGAGGGCTATAAAAGGCCATACGCTTAGGCAACCATACATACTGGGGTTCAGAAGAAACTTTGAGGAGGATTTTTCCGACTCATTGTGCCAACAGTTACGTGGGGGCATTAGGTGCTTTATTATCAAATTTTTATAGGTGAAACAGAGCGTGTTTCTGCTCCAATAGTATAACTCGACAGCATGTTGAATATCTTAATTTATTTGAAAAAATATGTATCGACTTATATTTACTTCAGTAACAGATTAAATTATTCTAGCTAATTCCTAACACCTAGATTATTCAGAGATTATAAATCAAAACTGACTTTGGTCTTTGTTAGTTGTTGTTTTCTCAGGTTACAAAAATCCTAAATTGGACACATGAAGGAATTTTGAAGTTACGAGGATGTGGTAGTCAAGGATTTTTGAGGCTTGAACGAACTTGTCTGAAAATGGTTTTAAATTTTATTTGTTCCAAGAGTTGAATAGTCATGTGACTGTAGGAAATAAAGGGACTGTCATTTTGGGCTTATTTTCTTCAGACCTTTACCAGAAGATGTGTTTTAGAGGGGTTGTTGTGTATCTCCCTAGTGTCATTTAAGAAATTTGCTTAACACTTACATAATCACTTAGCTTTTGTATTGCAAAACAATGTATCTAAGTTAGATAAAATTCTGTCTTGATGTACAAAATGTGTCTTCTTGCAGCGCAGGATGGAAATATGAAATAAAATACCTTAACTTTTTTTTAAAGAATAATCCTGTTCTTGGACATTTTCAGTATGGAAAGACTACTCATTTTTGTACGCTTTGAAATTCATAAAATGGATTTCTTGTAACGACTTCTAAATGATTTTTAAAAACAGACAGGAATAGTTTTCCTAAGTAACAAGTGGAAATGGCCTGAAGTTGCACAAGGGGATGTTTAGATTGGATGTCAGAAAAGATTTCTTCACTGTGAGGGTTATTGGGCAATAGAAGAGACTGTCCAGGGCAGTGGTTGAGTTACCATCCCTGGATGTATTTAAGAGATGTGTAGGTATGGTACTGAGGGACATGGTTTAGTGGTGGACTTGGCAGTTAACGTTTGAACTTGAGGATTGTAAAGGTCTTTTCCAGCCTAAAGGTCCCCATGATTCTATGCAGTATTTCTGTTTATCTCTGTAGGCTCTGGGCTGTATCCTGTACTTGCTGTGCTTTAGGCAGCACCCATTTGAAGATGGAGCTAAACTTCGCATAGTCAATGGCAAATATGTCATCCCACAAAATGACAGCCGCTATTCTGTGTTTCATGATCTCATTCGTAAGTTTACAGTGTTATTTTATTCAGTGTCTTTGTGGATGTTGTTGTGATAGTTTTTTTACTGATAGTTAAATGTTATTGACACATGGTGATGGTGAAAAAGATAAAGTGCAGCAACTTCTTATTTTATTAATAGTCTTAATTCATTGTAAAAAAATTGACATTTTATGTGAAAGTTGCTTTTTGTTTAGTGTCTTGGGTAGTATATGAATTAGTCCATTGGAACATTTAGTGTTCTGATTTGGTTTCTTTGAACTTGCTTAAAAATTCTATATACTTTAGGTTTTAGATTACTAGAAATATTAATTACTCTTCTAGAAATGTATCTGACTCCAACAGTATTGGACACAAAGTTACCTCTGATGTTCTTTATTAACTGATCCCAAGGTGTATTCTCTGAAATATTATTGACCCTATGTAGTGTTGGTTTTTTCTCATGGATACTATTATGAGAATTATATTTAGATACTGATTTAGCAGTTTGTCCACTCTGTTCATGTATTTGCTTATTGCAGTAGAATGTATCGAAGAAATTATTGGCAGTTGGGAGAAAAGCTCTGAAGGGTTTGTTATGTGACCTGAATATCCTTTTTTAGGCTCCACTTTGAAAGTGAACCCTGAGGAGAGGTTGTCAATCACTGAACTTGTGAACCAGCTACAGGAGATTGCAGCAGCTAGGAATGTCAATCCTAAATCCCCCATCACAGAGGTAAAAATGTCTTATAAGGACTATTATTGATTAGGCCTCCTTTCTGTCCTTTGTAGTGTATCTACATTTAGTAAAAGATTTCACAGCAGATTTCCTTAGTATTGTGAAAATTTTGCAGTAATTTATTTTGAAATTTGCTTGAATTGATCAGTATCACTCGTAGGATCTTTGAAAATATGCTGTTTAAAGCACAGAGACCTTAAAAGAAGTTTAGTATTTCTTACTGCTTTTTGAAAATCATTTCATCCGCTTGGTTTATTCTTTAGTATGCTAGCACTCTGTTTGACATGCTGTATTTTATCAATTAATTTGCACAGAAAAGGTTCATATATGAAAGCTCTGCCTACACTAACTTTAAACCCTGTTTAAACCCAGAATCCCCTGTTCAATTCTTAATTTGCACTAAACTGCAGGTGAATCAATTAGTGTTTCTTCACTTTCTGGCTTTGTCCTGAGGTTCAGTTTGCTTGCTCGCACCAAGCAGCAGTAATTTGCCAAGCATAGCAAGATGGCTAAATTAGAAAGAAAATTCTCATCTGGAGTATTATTCTTTTCAGCTTCTGGAACAAAATGGAGGCTATGGAAACAATGCTCAGCCTCGGACATCTGTGACCTCAGTTTCACAGAGCTCTAAGCCTGCAGGACAGCTCAACAATTTGTACAATGCAGGTATGTTCAAATAGAGATGTTGTTTTACTATAAAGACAATTGCATGTTATTCATTGGGGGAAGAAAATTCATTTGGGGGTCTTAGATATTCTGCACTGGTACTAGATTGTTGGCATTTATATCATTGCTTCTAGCCTAGTATGACTTTTTTTGCAAGGTTTGGTTTTATGTTGATACATGTAAATATGAATTTCTCAAGTCCATTGCTGTGCAAGGTAAAAATTATGTTTCCTATGGAAAATAACTTACTGTGCTATTGACTGGTAGAGCCAGGAGTGTTGACATAAGTGAACTAAAACCAATTAAAGTGTGAATATGAAAAGCAATAATGGTCTAACAAATAAGAGCTGTAGAGGAAGTCTCCAGGTTATGGCAAACAGGTGAAAATAGCTTATTTTAAACTCTGATTTTTTTGATATATAGTGGGGCAATGATATTTGAAAGAGTATTGTCTGAAGAGCAGCATTTAAACTGTTAAAAATCCTCAGGTTCTCTATTTTAATTGAAACACTGTTACTTTGTGGCAGAAGGTACTGAAATCAGGGCATAGCCTGAGTTTGTGTTTAACACTGAATCTCTGACAAAAAAAGCGACAGTTGCCTTTGCTTTTCAAGAGGAGCTATTTAACATCAGATGTGTTACAACATAAAATGATAGCAGCTATTTGTGGTGTGTTGGTATCACTTTGTGTTAAAATAGACTTCATGTCTGGAAAATGAGAGAGGTTAATAAAGAAATACAGAAGCAGTTGTAGGGATTCTGGCTATGGACCATAGTAGTTCAGAAATGCTTGGAAGATGCTGACCTTTTATGTGTTTATTTTAGACTGCAAAAAGCCTGTATGAGGAAGAAATACTTCCATAAGCATCTGGGTCAGCCTCTCTCTCCTTTTTTCTCCTGCCCAAAATAACTTTTAACCCCCTGCAGGATACTTTGAATTGCATCTGACAGTGATAGTCTAAAGCTATTTAGTTTTTCACTTCCAAAAGATCCATGTCTGACAGCCTCAGAGGGAAAAGGCAGCAGTCTAAATTGGGTACAGTGCTTATCCAGTCAGCACTTTCAGCTGTAGCTAGTACTGTCTTGAGCCCAGCTAACGATGGGAAAATTGTCCAGACTTCAGGAGAGGGTTGCACCATAGGATGTCAGTGGTGAGGAGGAGGAAGAGCTAGGGTTCCATCTGAGATAAATAGTGGTTGGATTAGCAGAACTAAATAGAGTCAACCAAAACACGTCTCCAAAATGATGCAATTAAAAGCTGACATACTTTGTCTGTAGAAATGGATATTCCAGAGTACATTCAGTTGAAAATACTTAATGTCATAAAGAAAATAAGCTTGATAGGCTTAATTACATTTAGTTTGTTACTATTCTTCTTGTACCTTTATTAACTATTATATCTGAATATGGAGCACTTCAATTTGTGTAGAAGATACCAAGAGACTATTTCATACTATATTCAGTTTTCCTTCCAGCTTGATATTAGTTATGATGAACTGTCAATGAGACAAGGAATATTAGTTTTCCAGGGGAAATGTTAAAATTGGGTAACATTTATTGCACTGATATGTGTATATCAATTTCTGTGGAAGAACCCAGCATCCTATTGCAATTTTAATGAAAATTCTGTCTGATCATGAGAATTCCTGCTGTTTTTGTATACAATCACATTAATAGGGATATTGTGCTGTGATGTTGTGCTTAAAACTTAAGATTAACTATGCCAGCTACTTCTGAACCCTGCATTAAAATGTGTCCACTGGAGATGATTTAAGTAGATGTTCTAGTGAAAAACTGCACTTTAGGAAGTGGTACTAAAGAAAGGCAATGTTTTGCTGCATTGACACTGTGAAACATATGCCTTCCAGAATTTTTTACCTTCTTTTCTCATAAATACAGACAGCAAATTAAACGCTGTGTTAAGTATATCACTAATGCTTCTTGACTTCAGGAAGTACTACTTTTTGCATAGGTCATGGTTGAGTAGAACTTTGGAACTGTGAACCTTACAGCAAAGTGTAGCCTGTATGTGCATTCACTTCCTTCCAGCTTTATAGGCAACATACTTTAAGTCATATCCTGGAATGGGCTCTATAATAAAGTACAATTATTTTTATTCAACTGCTCTAGGCCTGACCGTTGCGGAATGTGACCAGACTTATGGAGGGATCTTTGATATTCTGAGGGGTGGAACAGAGCGATTTTTCACTAATATTAAGGNCCGTTGCGGAATGTGACCAGACTTATGGAGGGTTCTTTGATATTCTGAGGGGTGGAACAGAGCGATTTTTCACTAATATTAAGGATACATCTTCTAAAGTTATCCAGTCTGTGGCCAAGTGAGTAAAAAAAAAAAATTTAAAAAAAAAAAGTTGTGCTGGTAAGAGTCTAAATGAAGGCACAGGAGTTTTCTCCAGAAATGGTAAATTCAGCATATTTGTCCAAGTTTGAGCTGCAATAGCTGAAAGCTACCCCCTGAGATTTTATGTATTATATTAATATAAAAGTTACTTCAAAAGTCATATACTAGAATTGAGAATGCTGCAGTAAGAGCCTATCCATAAGTACAATTTGCCCTACTGTATTTTAAATCCTGAAAACTTTTGAGAGATGAGTAGGTGGGGGCTGAACCAGTGTGGAGAATTGAATTATTAGATGGGGCCTTCATGAATAAGAGAGGAATTAAAAAGATG
>VWYI01043148.1:365-56475 GCA_013399455.1 Anthoscopus minutus
CTTGCAGACAAACTGTCTGTATCAGTTTTAAGGATGTGTACTCTTTAGCCCTTGTTGCAGAGTCTAGTGTGGCCTGCCAGTGGTTTTGCTTTTTCTTGACTGCTTTGTGTCTGTTCTATTTGGGAGAATGTATTCCTTTGGTGCATAATAGGAGTGAATAACTGTAAACTGAAGTCAATGAGTGATTTTCCTACTCCCCAGGGTAAGCAGAAACCAAAACTACCTGATTTATCTTTGCATGGTCAATCTTGTTCCTATGGGATACTGTTGAAAATTAATACATAGCTTTGGTTTAAATGGATTCATTGAGTATATTTGTTAAAATGAACATTGTTTTATATTCCGGTGTTTTACCTAAAACCATCTTCATTAACTTGGCTTTCTCTAAAAGAAATCAATTCTGTTTAATGAAACCTGAATTTCCTTTGCCACAGGATGGCACAAGACGTGAGTTTTATCTTGAAGCTCTATGTGTCTAGTGTAGAGATGAATTGATCCTACTTCTTCTTTTACTAATAAATTAAGGGGGAGTTGAAAATATTTGCTCCAGCATAGGAATTTGAAATATGGGCACAAGTTTCATCAATATAAATTAGAAACTGATATTCTCACAAGCTGCAGATCTCCTTCTAATATTAGGACTTTACATTAGATTGGTTCTGAGCTGCACTGTGTATTCATGCAAAAAATCTGCTGGTAGAGAAGAGTTGGTGTAAGATGGACTTTTAACAAATTTTTAGGACTCTTATTTGGGCACAGGTGGGCATAGAGGTGTTTTGTTGAGTTTCAGTTGGGGTTTATGTGGTGTTTCTTAGGATTTTGTGTTTTGTTTGGAGTTTTTGTGGTGATGTTTTTTGGGGGGGGCAGGGAGTTAATGAAGTTTTTTGTTGTTCTGTTTTGTTATTTATGAACAACTTCGTGTTCCTGGTGTATGATTGAGTTTGAAATAATGAGGACCAGAAAATTCTGCTTAGAGCAGTAACATTAATTTGAGAATCTGCATTATGACACACAGTGATGGAGAGGAAGCTCCATCTGCATTCAGCTTTCTTTAAATTTTATGAGGTTGTTCACTGAAATACTGCATCCTTGGAGAAGGAAGCAAATAAATATATTTGTATGGTTAGCAGTTTTGATTTTGTAGATAATTTGTCCCAGTCCTAAGGGAACAAAGATAGAAAAACAAACTCTAGCAGCAACATCTGTATCCACAGGACATTCTATGCAAGGGTTTGTAAAGGTCAGAAAAGACTTTGTGCCCAAGAACAAGTTGTTCTTTCTGAAATACTGCTCTATGTCTGGACTTGACTGACTGGTGAGTAATTTAAAAAAATAAAAGAGAGGGAGTTTTCCTGCCATAATTATATGAGAGAAAAGTCCTATTCAAACTTTGATCCTATGCAGGTATTCTACTTCTTAAAAAGATCCTGAAACATGTTTCCCCAAAGCCTGGAATGTGATCATGTCATTCAAACAGATCCTCTTGATTCAAAACAACAAAAAGGTGGTTCTGACACTTAATTTTTTTAACAAAAGCCATGTATTGCACTCAGGTGTTGTTCAATCCCTTTCACAAGCTCTCAGATGGCTGAACTATTTGNTTCCTGAAAGAAAGCAAACATTCCTGTCTGAAGATGTTATGGGGGTTGAAGTGTTTTACCCTTGAGATTTTGGACTACAATTAATCAACAGCATGGGTATATCTTCTCTGCTTTTGTGATAATGAGTCTCGACAGGTAAGCCTTCTGTGGACAGAAAAACTTCACTTCTCTACAATCAGTCTGTCACATTTTGAAGAGCAGAAGCTTAATTTTTAAAACAAATATCTGGAAATAGAAATGTCGTTTAGAAGAAATAGAAATATGAGGTCAGAGGCAACAGCCTTCCCCTAGCAGTCTATTCTGAGAGTCCAAAATTTTTCTAATATAGAATTCACTCTGACAAGAAAATCTCCAGATGAATTTTCTGGTAAAGTTGTGGGATGTAGAGACCACACTAATGTGATCCATTGCTTGATCCAGAGTGGACCACAAGCTGAGGGTGAGAGTTCATTCTTCTGCAAGTCAGTGTGGAATATGAGGTTTATAAGGTAAATGGGGCACTCTGCCAAGGAAAGGGTAGGGGCTAATATCAGTTAATTAATATTAGAAGGCTAAATGAATTAATTTCTTCTTAAATGCCTAGAAGTAAAGCTGTGATTCCCATTACTCAATGTTGCATGTGAAGCTTGAGCAGCATCACAGTTCCTCTGCTAGAGGGAGGTAGAGTTGCAGGGAGTTGAGAATTATTGAAAATTATAATAGAGGATGTGTTTGTAACAGGATCTGTTTGTAACGATGGCTATGAAGAGCAAATGAGATTTAGTATTTACATGGGACTGTGCCAAATGTTTAATTTGCTGATGGTCAGACAAAGATCGGAATCACACTAGAGAGGAAGGAAGACTATGAGATTCAGCAGTTAAGACTGGTGTTTCCAAGAGAAAATGTTGTATCTCCTTTATGGTGGTCACTTCTCAAATTAGTCCAGTGCATGGAAAAGATTTGTGTTTGAACAAGGACTTGGCAAAACAACCAGCTTACATGGACCTTGTGTGAGTGGTAAGGAAGGAAATGCCATCCATCATGCTGAGTTTGTCCAGTGCTTTGAGATATAGCAGTGAACTTGTAGCTTCCTTTTTCCTCTAAGATATTCCATGGGACTACTAATGGGAAAAAGTGAGGATCATCTTATATAATTCTAATGAGACAAGTGGGCATATCAGTATAAATTTGGTAGTTTCAGTGTCCTAGAAATGATTTATTACACAAGAGTCCAGATGTCTAAGAATGGCTGCTAGAAATTTCCAGAACCACGGCTCTATCAGATATACTGCCTAAACCAAATGCTTGTGTCACATTTTGCTTTAATGCAACTAAAAAGAAATGTTTTACATGTGTATAGGTACTTATGGCACGATATAGAAGGAAGGTCGCAGGTGGCTGTGGGAGTTTGATGCTTGCTTACTGAGACAAATTAAGTTTTGACTCATTTTAAAATGATGAGGGATTTGGGAGCGTCAAGCGAAGAAAAAGAACCAATAAAGCACTTCTGAATAGATGCTGACTGCTGGTGGGGACTTCAGGAAAAAATGCAGCTCCTCACTGCTCAGCACTTGTCTTCTTGATTTTAGTGAGTAATTGAGTTGTAGAGGCCCTTTTAGTGACCTGAACTACAAATGAGAGATTCAAAGCCCAAAATTCAATAGTGTATGCTCTCCTGTTTCCTGTCTAATCCTGTAAGGTACAGTGGGTTGAATAGATGATCTAATAAGAGAACATAACTGCAGTCTTCTAACTCTTCTATAAAAATTAATAATGAAAGAAGCCCACTGAAATAAAGAGAAAGAAACTCATTTGTGAAAGAATAATAAAATAAAATAGCTAACGTGGAAAGTTGCCTGTTGGAGAATCAGATTTTGTAAGCAATTGCGTGAAGTATGTGCACTGGGCTGCATACATCAGTGATTGCTGAGTTTCCCATGTCTGCTCCATGTTGACAGTAACCACATCGACAGAAAGTGACCTGGGAGGATGGTTTTATGCAGCACATCATTCAGAACATTTCAATGTAGAATCATTTATAAGTGCAAATACATCTGAGATATTTCCTCACTTTCCAATGAAGTTTCCACATATACACAAAGCATAAACTCTACCTCTATAGCAGGAAAGGAAAAGGATGTAGAATTGCAGAAGCTGGTTTATTGGGTCAGTAATTAAATTGTTCCTCTATAACTCTGCACACAGTGAATTTTTTTCACTCTTCTGTGGGGAAAGGGTACATGTAGAAGATACTTTGCAAGCTATGGAACCAACCAAATATATCTATGCCACTCTGGAAATATATGAAGCCATATATCACTTTTTCACAAAACTTCCACCAATTCTTTCCCTTTGTCTGAAGTGGAAACATCACTTCCACCCCAGAACCTTCTCCTTGCTCCGGGACTTAATCCTTCACGCTTTTTCCAGTTCTTCTCTCCTACTCGTCTCAGACCCCTAATGCTGTTTCAAGCCATTGCAGAAAAAAAAAAAAGGAATTAAATACAAGCTGCAGGTCATTCCTCACTGCAGCTTCTTTACCTTCTGCTTTGGCAGCAGCATGATGCTGCTCTCCAGCAGCTGGCAATTTACCATACTGCAGCTCTGCAAGATAAAGCAGAGGCCAAGTCTGATCAGCTGTTTTTAAAAAGTTAGGAATTTATTTTCCTGGAAGGAATTTCAGCTAGTGTTGTAGGACTCTCTGTACCAAGCCACCCTAAGGCATTATGAACTTGGCAACCTCCTAGTAGCAAATTCAACTTGCAAAATTTTCTTTTGGTGGAGGACTGGAAATTTTGCAATGAAGTTTACATCTACTGTCACCTTTCTGAGGTGCATTGCAAATTGTATGTCCCTTTCACATACCTGTAGCTCTTTGGTCCTGTGTCCTCTGTGCATCTGGACCAAGTGCTCTTTCTCTTCCTGGGGAAAATCATGCAGTAAGTAGCTTCCTTTTCTCAGTTGTGAGAATATCTGGGCAAAATATCAGTTTTCTCTCCTAATAAACTCAGTTTGGGCAACATCTTTCATGAGGAACAATGACAGAATGAAAACATCTCACCTTGAGAATGAACTTAAAATCAATTTTGGCAAGCATGTCTCAGTTACAGTCATGTGTAACAAAGAAACTTGAGTGTGAAGGCATGTGAAATATTGCTGGTTTCTTATTTTAGGCTTCAAGGCCCTGGCCCTTTCACTATTTTTGAAGTGTCCACCACACAGGAGTTTGGATTTGAATATAACAATAAGGTCCCTGACGACACACAGGTAGACTGTTGAAACTGGGAAGGCAGAGGGTGGTTCATTTGCTGGGCCAGAAGACAGTCCTACAGCTCACACCTTTGAAGCAAATCCTCGGCTCTAGTCTCTCCCATCAGCTGGATGGAAACCTGTAACTCTGAGTACCAAGAAATAGAAAGGAAAGTGAAGAATCCTTTGTGGCTCTCGGCCATACTCAGTTCTAGTCATCTGTAGGATATATTCTTATCCAAAATGGCATCAGACCAGGTCCAGCTTAGTATGACCATATTCTGTGAGATAAGGATCAGTTATAGAAATCCAGTCTCTTATGTTTTTATAACTACAGTGGAGAAGTAATAGGTTTATGTTTTGATTCCTAACATTGTTCATGTTCAGATTATGGATAATCCCTATGATTTATTTTGCAATATTTTTTAATGAACCCCCCCAGTTCAAAGCAGATTGCTATGCCAGGAAACAGCAGTGTTGGTGTCCCAGAAGGTTTGTAACTATGTGTGCTTCTTTTGGGAGGAGCTCTGATTCATTACTTGCCACCAGCCTGGAGTGATTTTTCATCTGACTTCTAGGTTCTATTGGTTTTCCACACAATGGGAAAAACTCATTTTTATTTTAGCTTCAGGGTGTCTGTGAAAGTTTGATTGGGGTTAATTAGAAACAATATATTAACTTCAGCATGCAGAATTGGAGTACTTTGCCAGGTGTCATGTGCCTGCCGAGGCTCATTCTTTTTCTGTCAGAACAGCCTTTTAGCCAGTTTTGTTAAAGGATGAGATTGGAAAGCAGTAGAGGCTTGTGGTGCAAATGCTCAGTCCTGTAGCAGCCAATCAGGTTACAAGCAGCTACTTGCTTTCTACAGACCATCACAGTTTAAGTAGGGTTAGCCCCTTCTGGGTAACCAGCACTGTTACCCAGAAGGGCTTTAATGTCATGGGCAGAGTCTTCTCTTTCCTTTTACTGAAGAAACTGAGAAGTCTTCAGCCTGTGTCTGCTATCGTTCTCACAGATGTTAGCATCCATCTTGAAGTGATATCATTCTGGGATTTTGTTTAATTTTACTAGAAGTGTTTACAATTCTATGGGTTGTTTTTGTTTTGCCTGGGAGTTTGTTTGTTTCTTTGGTTTTTTTTTAAATTGAAGAATAATTACATTTGTGTGTGCAAAGAGCAAAGCTGAACTTAGCTGTCTATTGCATCTGGTCTTAAACAGAAAAGGCAGTGCTGCCATGAGCACCTTTAGCACAGCATTAGTTGCCAATCCAGAGACCATTGGGTAGAGAGACCACATTCCTCCTCTACTTCTGCAGTCCTTGCAAGGGGTAGGCACTCTGTAGTCCTCAATACATGTGTTTTCCTTCTTAGTTTATATTAAGATCTATAACATGAATCACAACACAGTCCTGGTGCCTGTATTATACTCCTACTGCATACACCTACAGCTATCTCACCACAAACCAGATCACAAATTACAGCCTCTCTCTGCTACTTTGTGATAGTGATCATGATATTAGAATGCTGACTTAATAGCAGACTCTTCTCTCTAACCCACTAACAGCAACAACACTAATAAGTGCATTGCCTGAGGTCTGTCTGAACACAGTCAATTCTTCTACTGAATTCAGGGAGGGCCGGAGTAGGTTTAAGGTTGATAAGAAACTAATTTCCTTGGAAAAAAACAAGCACAAAAGATTTTATTTCTTTCAATTAAATATTGGTCTTATGGCAGGGACTGTTAAATTATGCTGTTTGTCTTATTTATGTATTGTCACTTTTCTTGATATTTCCCCAAAGAAAGTCTATTTGGGGAGAAAAACATGTTCAGTCCACCATCACTGTCTTCCTGTATGGCAATGGAAAACAGACATATTGTATCAACAAAAATAGCAATGCCTGACAGCCTCTAAAAATATACATCACACATCACTAGCTATTTTAAATATCTGGCTAAAGGAAGAAAACATCTCCTACACATCTCAGTTATGAAGTATTGACACATTATCATTTTACATGAAGAAAACACCACCTTATTAGCAGAAACTTGTAATGACGTTTCTAAGCATTTTAGCCATTTTGAACAATAGAAGAGGAAGATACATTAGACTACTTAGGTACTCTGCAGAGGCAGGTTTGGGAAATGTCCACAGAGAAAATACATGAATCAATACACTAGGTACTCGCTCCATCCCCTAGAGAATATTGCCCAGTTATTATATCAACTCAAAGCTTCCATTAATGACTCAAGATCAGATGATAACACTAAGCAAAAATCATTCTGAAGGGAAGCCGTACAAATCATGGGTTACAGTTCTGTACCCCAGCATCATCCTGAAGAGCTCTCCTCTAGTCCAGGATAATTATTTAGCATTTGTACAGAAATGAATTGTGAAAATTGTGCCAGCTCGTGAGGGCAGATTTTGCTCTCTTCAAACTTGTCTGGATTATGGAGCTAATAGAAGTGCTGCATCTACAGTTGTTTCAGCAGGCAGGACAGCAGTCTTTTCCTTCCTCTATTCACTCTTCAGAGAAGCTGAGCAAGTTGTGAATGATGAAAATGTGCTGCACCTTTTCATCAACCACAGTAATGTCCATTTCCATCTCAACTATTTTCTGACAGTACAGGACTGTCTGTAGGTCACCATACTGTTTTGGAGGCAACACCTCAATTACTATCTTTTGCTCAGCAAGAAGACCCAAAGTGCACTTTAGTCCTGAAAAGGGATCAATTTAAGCACTTCTGTGCAAGTAAAAATTTCCTTTTGAAAACTTTGCAAGTGATTTTTCTAATTTTTGCTCTGATAAGTTGGTGATGAGGTCACCAGCAGTTAGGGCAGGGGCATATTCCTGTGGGCTCTGAATTCAATTTTACCATCAGTTGCAGGGATGATTAAAATATCCCTCTGTGAAGATCTGACATCGGGGATCCTCTAAGGGTGTCCATCTTACCTCCATTGCTCAGAAGACTGAAACACATGATCAGAATGTGCCTTGGAGTAAGAAATTCAGATATTTGATTCTTCTGAATCTTTGTTCTCTTGTAAGATTATCTGTATACTACCTACTTTTTCTTTTGTTAAAAAAAAATATCTCTTACTGACACCATCTTTACCAGCATATGCAGAGTGATTTCTGGTCATCTTGCAACTGCATAGTATGGAATGGTAGAGGTTTTTCAGGACTCATAACAATAAATTTCTTTTCTGTAGACACTGTAGTCTTCATAACCAAGATAAGCCCTTCACTGTGAATTGAGAAGTTCTGCCTTTTTTGGTGATGCTTTTGACTTGCTGTGAGACCTTGAATAGAAGAAAGATCCTCTATGTTGCCTTAGTTTACCATCCCAGACAATTTTTGTCTGTGTCTCTGAAATCTCTGGAACACAGATTGCCCTTTAAAATAAGAAAAAATAGATTTAAAAAGCAAACTTTTGTACATAACAACTTTGCCATTGCAAGTAATGAAATGATGCTGTTGTTTTTTTCCTCATCTTTAGAATCAGTCTGTGGGACTGAAATAAATAGAATTTACCTTGAATACATTACAGAATATAGGAAAGCCCTATAAGTTGCATAGCTCCATGCTGGAATTGCAATAAGCATTTGTGGTGTGGTCATGACAGCCAATATTGTCAGAGTTTAATGATCTGGTTGACATTAGATGATTTAAAACTAATGTTCTAAGTAACTTGACCAAACCTCAATAATTTACTAATGACACAGTCCATTTTTCTTTGGGAATGGCTAAGAAAAGGAACTTCCTGTTTCAAAAATGAGACTCTAAAGTAATAGAAACTTTGCATCATTGCAGAATTAAGGAAAGCATTGTCATTTGAGAGGAAATATATTCTCTGTACTTATTAATCTTCCTCTCTCTTTCTGGAAAGTGAAAATTTGCTGTTGTGTCCTGTTGATTTTGGAAAGCATGAAGTAGAGTTTTACTGTCAGCATGAAAAGATTTAATAGTGAATAAAAAAGCAGCACAACCTAGTAATGCACTAGTCACTACTGCTTTGTGTCTGTAGATTTGCTTTCTGGACAGACTCCCAAAGTGTTGCTTTTGTGCCAGTGATGTAAAAAAGTTTTCCACTTGCTAACAGTATCTTACATTTCCTTTCTGTTTGCAGAACTGTATGAAGAATTTACAGGAGGCTTAAGACTTCCCCAGCACAGCTGGCATAAATTATTCCTTTATAGTGGTACTGGAACACTCCTCTATGTGAACCCTCTGAATAAAGGTTGTAGTATTTCAGAATATCTATTTCCCCATAGAAGGAGAGACATAATGGTTTTGAGAAAGGGGATATGTACTATGAAGTGTTCTGCACACAGAGGTCACCAGCCTGAGGTAGCTATGCTGCTGCTGCTCACTTTCACCAGTTAGGCACAGTCTGGGACAGTAATAATGTGCAGTCAGGTCTATGGGTGGGACAACACCAGAGTCTAAGTCCAGCCAGGAACAGCTAGCAGGTCATTATCTAATGTCATGTGAGGGGACACTTGTTACTTCACCAGAAATTTGTCTGAGTCCAGTCCTTGTAGAGCAAGCTTTTTTAGGGTTAAAATGAGGGTTTTATGTTCAGATTCCTGTAGCACTGAGAATGGGAATTACTTTGTATACCCAATCTGAGTCTTATGAACAGGTAAATACCTTTGGTTAGTGGTGAAACAGAAATGCAAAAGTAAGGATATTTCAGAGTTACCTTGGGGTCTATATTCCAGCTCCCATCTGCAGAGTGCAGGTTTAAAATGTCATGGATAGGGTGGTAAACACCTGTCAGTTCTGACAGCTACAGACAGACCATGTCATGTGGTCTCAGCTTTGTTCTTTATACTCAGTTGTGTGTTTTCTTACATTAATAGTTGGCCACTTCATTGTTTCTTGGGGAGTGTTCTTCCAGATTCCTTGTTAGAATGTAAGTATCTTTTTTGCTTGCAGATGATGTGCTTATCTATATGCAGTATGAAAATGACAATAAATGCATTATCTGGGCAGCTGGCAGACTGTGAAGATGTAAGTGCGGTACATTTTGGGCTCCTGAAGGATAATTGTGCTTTGGGTGATTTCCCAATGTCAAGTTGCTGTAGTTTTCTTTCCCGTTGTTACCCTTGTCTGAGAAATTATAAGGCTTGAACTATCACTGCCTTAAGTTCTTTAGAAATGCAGAGAATTATCCAAGTGTTTCTGCTGAAATCTCAGACTGAAGGGAGTAAACTCTTCCCTTGCTATACTGTAACTGGTAAATAAAATAAATACAGACCTGTCACCTTTCCAAGTGTTAGGGTTAAGAGTTAGTCATCCACTGCTCCCAGATTTACACAGCAATTTCTCGTTGTCATGCTTCAGAAGTGAAGGACTTTCTGAAGCAGTGCATTTCAAAAGAAGAGGACAGTTCAGCTGAAAATAAATGTGTTCAGGTGGCAGTGCATTTGAGTTATAATCTATTTGTGGATAATGAATTAGTCTTTCTCTAATAATCAATTTGTGCAGCATCCAGAAAAAAAAAAGATGAGTGTGGATACCTTCTAACTGTTTTGCCATTCTCAAAAAATGCTTTTAGCAAGATATCAACAGGAATTAATAAACGTTGATAGAACTTGAAAGCAACAGTTAAAAGTGTTTGGTTCAGAGGTGGTAAGTACTTGCCTGCTGCCACCCTAATTGAGTGCTTTCCAAGCACAGCCAGGCTGTGCAGAGAAGAGAGCTCACTTAATGGAAAGCTGTGAGGGGTGGCTTTGGCAGAGGTATGGAAGGCTCACCTTTCTCAATGTGCTGTGTAACATTGATATAAAATGGCTCCAGTTAGCAGGCCAGCAGGCTGGAAAGGTCAAAAAGCATGTCTGGGAATGTGACTGATAGGCAGTACAGTGGAGATGAAAGACCCTGCAACCCCAGTCTCTTGGGAAGAGTCACAGAAAAGAAAGCAAAAGATGGATGGCTTGGGGAGGAGAGCCTCAGCAAAGGTAGGAATGTGCTGCCAAAGTGACTGCATCACAGATGTGGCTAGTATGGGGGATACACTCTTTCCCTCTCACAGACAGAGGGCATGTTCCAGCTGAGGGTAAATCCTGGATGAATCAAGACAGACAGTGATCTGGGCTGTGGAACAGACGTAGCAAAGTGTGTCTGAATATTTGCGGTTGTATAGACACCAAATGGTGGATCATCTGATTCTGTATGCCTGTCAAGGCTCTTACAGAGACCTCTGACCTGTTGCCCTTGCAGTGAGGAACTGTGGACTTCAGAGTGCTGGGAAGGAGGCCGAGGCCAAAACAGGAGCAGGAAAAGAGATTATGGCTGCAGTATCTTCATGGTGCTGTTATCCTGACCCCTGCTGTTACTCCCTGGGGACCCATATTTGTTTCTGTCCATAGATTGGGCAAATACTTCACTTACTTACTCCTCCTTGTAAAGAAAATCTCTAGTTCTTAACATTCATAAATAGTAGGATTTTTTGTTTAGCCCCTCAATATCAGAGCTACCAACTCTTCCAATGAGTCTGATGTTTAAAAATTTTATAGTGGTTACTCTCAGCATGCAGAAATGCCAGCTACTCGCTAAAGGACAAGGACCTGAGGGTTCTTCCTTCCCAAGACAGCAGGACAGGACCTCACAAGTCAGGGCCTATCCTGCCATCCCAGAAGTGAGGCCACCCCAGCCCTGGGCATCAGGGATGGGGTGGGATGGGATGGGATGGAATGGGATGGAATGGGATGGGATGGGATGTGGGCTCAGCTCAGCGGGGCCCTTGGCCAGCCAGGGCTGTGAGATGCCAGAAATTGGCTCTGCTGCTTCGCTGCTGAGGCAGGATCTGATGGTCCTGGGCGTGCTGGGCAGTGGTCACAGTGAGACAGAGACAAGGCTGGTGTCAAGGCTGGTGGTGCCCTCAGGGCCTGGCTGTTACAGTGGGTGGCCTCCAAGAGCCCAGCAAAACTTCAGCAGCTGACTTGAGCATGTCTAGAGAATGGCATATGAGAAATAACAGCCTCTTTCTTAGCTAATGATGACCCTTGAGCACAGCATATAGATAACAGATGATGCAGGATTCCCTCCAGTAAGCAAGTGCAAATCTTTGGACAGGAGCTGCTGAACCCACTTATTCATTGCTGATGGATTTGCTATGAGAAATAAACACTGTGCCTAGGTAAGACTTAGTAAATAGAATCAATCGTGTTATGCTACTGCATGTTGTAAGCTACATTTTAATGGGAACCTTCCTGGAGAACACTTTTGTTTTTGAATTGAGCTAATTTTCTGCTCAGGCACGCAAAGGTAATTATTTTTCTAATTGGCTTCAGCAGATGCATATGAAAGACTGCTAATAAAATGATAAAATGTCATTAATAATAATGTTGGTAGTCCTGAATATTGTCTAGAAATGAAAATAAAACCAAGCCTAAGGTTAGTGAAACAGAGCTGGAAGAGTTTATAGCTGGGGGGTGAGTAAAGAGACAGAAAACAAGAAAGTGGAAGCCCAGATGACGTACCAGAGGTAAGATTCATGAAGAGAGGCAGGGGACACATGGAGAAGATAAGAAAGTATCCTAGAAAGGATAAACCCATGAATTTCTGTTTTTTTTCTGGTTTTATGCCATCCCGCATAGACCATCAGAACTGTTCTGAGGCAGAGATGTGCACAAGCCCTTTCCCTTTGGTCATGAATTAGAACTTCAGCTAACATTTTTGATTTTAGCAAGGTGCTATATAAAAATTATTTTAGCAGATAGCTGAATGTCTTCACAGCTAACAGTTTGGGTCAATCAAGGTAAATTCTTGGAAATATTTTGTTAACTTAAAAAATAAAAGTTGAAAAGGACACAACAGGGGATATCCTGCTCTCATTAAAACTTAGGTATAAATCACAGTGCCCTCGAAGTTCTTCTCATTACCTTTAACCTCCATCTTCAGCAAATATGCAGAAAAATATCAGCTCAGCAGTGTTAGTCACAGTACAAAAGAAAACTTTTCTGTAGGAAATCTAAGGATTCCTCAACCCTTTTATTTATGACACAAAACGGCTGAAACATTGAAATATCACAGACCCCATTTTTGGATGCCCTCTTATAGGCTGAAAAAAACACATGCATGCACAGCAGCCTGAAGGATGACAGCCTTTCTATTTTTTTTTTTAATACACTTGTGTGTGAACTAAAGTCAGTGAGGATAAAAGTCAGCACTTTTGGGAAAACCTTAAGCACCAGCATGTGAGAACTTTTCATGCTGAATCAGACCAATGCTTCATCTTGTTCTGACATCTTATCTTTATGAAGGCTACCATTGCCTTGGTGGGCAGGTGATTATTGTAGAATAACCTGAGCATAGGCAGAATTTCTTCTTAATCTTATCAGAGGGGGTTTGGGATTTGCTGAGCTGTATGAAAAGTTGCACTCTTATACAAGTAGATTTTTAAACAGTCACAAGCTCTAAAAAATGCAGTTACAAATATAGTGGATGGGGTTTTTTCAAGTCCTTGTCTTGTTATGTGATTTGCTGTGACCTATCCTTATCAAATTCTGCATTAAATTTATCCATATAATCTGACAAGGCAGGAATCTCCTTGTGAGGATCACTTTATTCTTGTTTCACTCAGCATGTTACATTTTCTGTTTGAATTTCTGTGGCTCACAGAAATTCAAAACACTTGTTAAAACACTTAATCTGTTGCTTGGAGAGCAGAAACAAGAGAGAAAATGGTCTGCATCTTGCTTCACATGTTAGTAGTTAAAATAACTGCAAATAACACATTTCAAGCATCCTTTTGTGTAAAATGTTTTTGGTGTATATCTTCATCACCCCTGAAGGCCTCTTCTACCCTTGTCACTGTGGTCATTTTTTCTCTTAGCACTAGCCAGAGCAGCTGTCAGAATGGTTCAGGTCTCTCACTTAACATCTGACACCTTCTCACCCTGCCCTTGCTATAGTTCTTACTAATCAATTGTGGAAAATATGTTGCGTACACACATTTTTTTGGGTAATTTTTTGCCTCTATCCTGAAAATCTGGGGCTTATTCCAAGCCAGAATGCTCATATTGCCTAAAAAGTTCACTGAGATCACTATACACTTCAAAATGTAGTTTATCCTTTTTTTGAATAAGGAACAACTGCTTAATAAAAAATACTTCCCTAGGCTCAAAACCTCTGGGTGAGTTGAGACCATTAGGTTGTTGTAGAGTTTTTTGCACACTAGGTGTTGATCTGGGCAGGCTATTATCAGAAGTTATGGGTCTACTGTTGACTCTGACACTGGTTTGTTAACAAATTCTTTCGCATTTTTAATCTGTGCCACTGTTTTCCCTCTCACATCCACCTTCTCTAGTCATCTTCTTTGGTACAAGCTGCTTTTTATTCCTGTAAAGCCCCAACAAAGGAGGCTTCCGTTTCAGCTGGGATCCCTTGCTTCAGCAATTAATTTTACCAACTTATGCTTTGCAGAAGTGGAGCTGGTGTCCAGGCCAGCTTCTGCAATAATAAAAATTGAACCTCAAGTTTAGGAGAATTAAATCTGATATTTTAAGAGAGAGAAAATTAATTTTTCATTAGTCTTGAATTACTAATGTAATTCCTTCTAATACATTTATCTAGGAGCTCTTGAAGCTGCCCATTTGGCAGCTTCTTCATTGGAAATCTGCCTTCTCTTACCTGTTCCAGGACACCTGCAGTTCTTTTAAAAAGTGAGGGGCAAAGAAACAGCCATGTGTAACAATAATTTTTCAGATGACCAGACTAATACCACTGTACAATACAGAAATGAGAACCAGGCTGTGGCTGCTTCTAGGTCAGCTACTGAAAGAAGCGGGAAATCATGTCATTGTGACTAGTCTGTGAATGCTCCCTGCCAGCCATCAGTGATTTTAGTTCTGATTTCCTAGCTGCAAGGGTTGATGGTAAAATTATGTTCTTCTCTACATTTGCCCCCAGCTGCTTTGTAGGGAATCTCAAAGGCTTTCTAAATTTGACAATGAAAAAGAGAAAATGCCACAAGGTATTCTTCGTTCTCTTCCAGTTGTGAAGCCAAATCTTTTCCTGTTCAGAGTCTCATCTTCCTGGCCTGTCTTTGTTTGCCCTGGACATTGAAACTGGCTTTCCATAGCAAGAAGAAGGAAACAATGGTTTCCATAATAATTACTGCTAAAATGATTGCATTACTTCATGGCATGATTAGAAGAGAGATGCACTAGAGGTCATTTTGGCCTAGAAACGCTGCTTTTGAAGTTTAAATTAATAAAAAAATACTAATAGAATGTATGAACAAGTTAGATAAGTTCACTTTTTTTTTCCTATGGTGAAATATTAAAGAATCTTATAAACAAAACTGGAATTTGCCAACTGCATTAAGGTATCCCCTTTTTCTATTAAAACTTGTGCAGAGAAATTAGGAGCCTTAGCTTTGCATCAGAAGATACTGAAATTATGTTTTTCCTGTTTCTTGCTAAGAGGTTACTAAGAGGATATGTGAAGAGGAATTTTCTGTTGTGATGGTAAAAAGCTGATTTTTACCTTCATATAGTATTACCTTATTGCAGAGAACAGGCTTAATGGTGTCTTTAAATGGTGACAATAACAAGCTATTTAAGGGCTCGAAATGTACTTATATTGGTAAATTCCCATTTGGTACAGTACCTCCTTATTCATATTCTCATAAAAGCCAATAAAAATCACCATCTGTAGGATACAAAGAATAAGGGATATTAAATATCTTCTGTGGTATCAAGGCTTTAAGTGTTGCCAGGAACACTTCTGCCAGGTACCTGGCAAAAAACCACCTCTGACCTTGACAGTAGAGACATTTTATTACAGAAACACAGATAATCTCCTGCTGTATATAAAACTTCAGCACAAAAGGAGCTGGGTGTTTTTAAGCAAACCATTTGTAACAAAAGGTTCTTTTCCCCCTCTCAGACTATTGTTGAGAGAAAACTACAAACTCTTACTGTTAAGCAAGCTTTATAGTTTTTCATTCCAAGGAAAACAGCATGTGGTTGGTATAATCAATTGCTATTTGACAGAGTGATACAAATACACATGATACACAGTAGCTAAAAATCTGTCCAGAAACAGCCAGAATGGCAAATGGCCAAGCACATGTCAGCAGCAGTATGACCAAAGTGTAATCTTTACCCTTTATTAACTAATGGACCAAAACCCACACTAAATTGGATCTTTATTTCTAGGTGAAATGTCATGTTTCATTCAGAAAAAAGGTTATGATGGATCAATTATTCTCAGCTTGGTTTAGGTTGGAACCTTTTCTCATTCTTGGCTCTGCTCTGGAGGCAGTGGAGGGGGCACAGAAAAATATTGTGGGCTGCCAAAACACAGGAAAGGCTGGTAAGAGGAAAAGGTGTTGGTATATTAACATATCGTTGCAAAATTATCACAAAAGTATATTAGACAAGTCCTACTATAATTCCTCCTATTTTCACCATTGCTATAAGTAAAACTCTTCAATAATACGATACCACTTTAAAACATTATATCTCTGTCTAAATGCTGTGATCTGTCTTCATTTTTCCCATTATATTTAGTCAGCTAGATCACATTTTTAACTGTCTTCTAAATTCCCCCACATTAAATTCAGACATGACCAAAAAGCTTTCAGCTTCCTTCTGTACACTCTGAACTCATATCCTCCACCCCTTCCCACAAAGTGGAAGTTTAATTACGGCACCCTGACCAATGCCAGCTTGCAGTGTTGCCAATGACAGCATCACACTTGTTGGATAGGTTGTGCATCACCACACCATGGCCAGGGAGAGGCTATTTTGGCTGCCTGTATTGAGCTTGAATATCCATAGAGGGGTAAATAGAGGCAAAATCATGATCCAGTGACAGGAAGGAACAGCCTCCCCTAACTACTTGTCTGATGACATGAAGACTCATGTCATCATAGGTGTGGCACTATGGGACTTAAGGCAAGTCCTTAACATTTCCTGTGATATGCAGTAGCTGAATGTGTTTTGACCATAATTACAGAGCCTATAGAGAAGCTTCAGGTCCCCTTCTGTAATGGACTCCTTTATTTTAGGCACTACCAAGTCTGAACATGGCCATGAATCCTGCAAGTTGTGCAAAGTGAATGGTTGACTGCTTACTCTGATTTCTGTTGAGCTATGTGGCTCTTCAAAAATTAACCAGAAAGTAAGGTCAGAACTGCACAGACAGATACTGAAATCAGTAGAACTGTAAGCCCAAACTCACAGGTGGGAACACAATTGCCAGAAAGCTCCACATTGCGCTTCATTTACAGTTGCATGGCATTGCTGTAAAGGATGCTCTCTGCCATCACTGGTGGCCACTGTCACCAGCCATGAGAAATCCCCTGTGACTTTTCTGGAGATGATGAAGGAGGATTCAATTTCCTTTTTTTTAAGTTTTGGGCAGTCTCAAATGTTTTTATTCAGAGGTAGGATTGTTTTTGCTCTTTTCTCTGTTGATCAGTTTGATGTCATTAAGCAGGGCTGTGAGATTGCACAAAAGGGATGAATACACTGGAGAAGGGAAATAGTACCACCCATGGCAAAACAGCATGAATTTCACCTAGCAATCTGGGTAGGTAAAGGTGAGGTGATTCTGCGTGCCTCAGAATCTTCATCCTTTATCACTTTCTTTGATTATTTACCTTTTTAAATAATCTTCTTCAAGAAGGGAACCTTTTAGAAAAACAAAGGTATCTGTCTTTTTCACATTCTTTCACTTGATGTCAATTCTCAGAGATGTCAGATGGCTCAGCTGGTGGAACTGAAGATAGTACAGTCTTGAAAAGTCACTGGAATCAATTTCTGCATCAATTCTTGTTTATGATTGTCTTGCTTGGGATATCTCTTGTTTCACAGGAGCTGCTGGGCACTACTCAGGCTCCTCACATTCAAGCAATGGCATGAGTGACCGTGACTCAGCAGTGGCAGGCAGCAAGAGATTGTACCACTTAGTTTTCTTTTGCTACAAAGCACAGCCCTGCCTTCAGGCTAATGTGCACTTTGTCTTGTCACACTACTCAATACCACATCCTAGTGTCAGCAATGGTGCCAGCTTTATTGCTGTTCAGTGCCACGAAGCTGTGCCAAGGGACCATGGGGCGGTTACAGATTGAAGCCAAGAGTCCAGTGCGAGAATTCAGATAGTGCCACACATCACACAACTGCCTGAATTATTTCTAAAACCTTTGGGATACAAAGTTATAGCTGTAGCCCAAGTAGATTTTGTGGTTGTTGTTGTGGGTTTGGGGTTTTTAATACATAATTCCTGTGTCTTTCTCATTTCCTCTAATATGTTTAGTAGCTCTGAATCCTCTAAAGGCAACAATGTGCTGGCAGAGACTCTTGGGAACTGTTGGTTCAAACTCTGACGCCAATATGAGGAATGTTTTAGGACAATATCCTGGACTGGGAGATCAGCCCATCTCTGAATATGATCAAAGCTGCCAATGTGTATCTCTTGTGCCTATCTATGACACACATAAGGACCATATACAAAACTAAGAATAGCATCACTACTGGCAAGAAAAAAACACTCATTCTCTGTGATGACTATTGTACACACAGACTCATAACTAAATCTCATGAGAACAAATCTTGCTTTTCTTTTTAATCCTAACTTTGTTAGGATTAAATTAATAGAAGGAAATGGTAGACTGGAATTGATGTTCTATCAGTACAAATCGGAGATGAGTTTTAGGGCAACATGTGGGATTTATTTTCTTGGAAATACCCTGAAAGAAGCCATCTTTTCAGAAGGCAGATGATTTGAACTTCAGGCTTCTTTCGCATACCTTTAATAAACAAACTTTAATAAACAAAAGCGTCCCACCACACCAGTTGTAGAGATCAAGTATTCAGTCTCAATTGAAATTAATCCAGGCCTTTTTCAAGCAACAGTGTAAATGAATTTCCGAAGCAAAATCACATTTTCTGGAAAGAAAGTCAGATGTAAAAGTCAGGCGAGCAAATTAGAGCTTGCAAAGGTAACAAACACCAACTTAGATCATCTAAAAAGCTTTTAAAGAAGAGGAAGAAAAAATAGAGAGACAAAAAAGAAAGAAACATTTTTCCTGATGTGTTTTTGAAGGTCATGCTTTCCTCCTTTTACAACTGATGGTGGTTGTTTGGCTCAGGTTGACTAAGGTTTGTTGTGATTATGGTCTCAGGAAGTGGAATTTAGTCACATGGGCAACTGAACAGTACAAGGCATGATCAGAGTCTGAAAACATGTATTCTAAAATGAGCATAAGATACTCTGCAGGTAAGGCAATAGTCTCCTCAGTAGTTAGGCCCATAGCATTTGACTGTTTCCAAAATATGCATTGCCTTGGGAGTATGCACTAACCAGTCTCAGTATGCTAAGCTCTTATCTTCTGATCTATATGGGTACCAGAAACAAGCATGACAATTGCAACACAACAGTTTAAAAGCACTGAAAAACTCTGCTCTGGTTGCACTGTAACGTTTATTATCCTGGCTACACTTAACCCTTCTGTGTCCTGTTGGGCAACTGTGATTTGTGTTCATCATTTTATAATTGACTCCTTGAGGCTTACATGAAAAAATTTGAAACTGCTTTTGGTGGTGATATAGCTCTCATTTTTGCTGAAGTTGTAGAAGCTGTGAGTTTAAACCAGGCATGTGCATCCTCCTCTTGTGATAACTGTAACCTGTACAGAGTTTGGCTGCGAGGTTTAATAAAGGTTTCCTTGTCAGAATTAAAAGGGCTGATGGAGTGATGTTAATTTTTACTACCTTAAATCATCCTTTTAATTTAATGATCTTCTGATTTATGTGAACTTCTTAGTAGCACTCGCACAGTAATGATTCTGGCGTTGGCAAGCAGGAGTATCATCCCTCTCCTCTTTCCTCGGCACGGCTTGGTCCACTGAAGACATTCTGATGCCACCCGCAGGAGGACTCAGGTACTTTCAGCAGTTCTGTCCTAATTTACAGCAGCTCTCTGCCCTTTTAAGGGTGATTTAGCAATACAAGCTGATAATATTAGCAAGCAGAGAGGAGGTCAAAGCATGTAGCTGTGTGGGCACGTAACTACAGGGTGATATTCAAAGCCTTTATTGGATCTGTGCCTCAGAATGAAAAGTATAATTTTAGTGCTGGAGTGTAAGATACAGAACAGAAAGCTCCCTCTTCGTGTTCATCTGGACTCAGATAAACACAGATGGAGGTTTGACCCTGCTCCTCTCACAGCCCCCTACAGCAGGTTACTCCAGTGTTAAGCTCCAGCCTACAGCTAGATCACAAATATGTTCTGGGAAAGTCCTGCCAAAGCCACAGATGCATGAGGTCTCCCTTATTCCTGCAGGGCATCCTGTGTTTCTGGCTGTTTTCTAGAGAGCTAAGCACAACATCCAGCATCCTGGTGTGCAAGAGGCTGTGTCCCACGGGCAGGAAGAAGTGCCAGTGTGCTGTCACAGCTCCCCGCCGTGACACAGCATGCCGAGTCTGGGAGCTAAGCAGCCTCGCCCTGCAGTTATTCTGGGACCGCACAACCTGCCTTTGTATCAATTCACAGATTTTCCCTGGAGGCTTCACCTATGCATATCTGTGCAATATGGTCCTGCTGCTATTAAGCTAAAGATTTGTGAAATCCAAGTAAAAAAAGCCAAGCGGCTTCCTGGAAGTACTTGATTACCTTTATGGTTATGCTATTAAGTACTGGTACATAAGAGAAAAAAAAATATCACACCTTTACGAAATAGTAACAGAGAGGAGGTAAGCAGAAAAGACCAGGGAAATAATAATGTTTATTATATTTAGATGAGTTTAAATGTATAGTTCTTGCTGTACTGTAAAAGTAATATAGGTTGATGTCTGTGAGTGCATAAATAGAATGACTTTTGATTTTAGTGCTGTGAACAAATTACTGCTCAGCAGGATTTTTTGCATAATATGCTCAGTAAAATGCTGCTTTTTGTTGCACTTTATCAGCAATATGAAAAAAGATCAGGTTTACCATGTACAGTTTTAATATTTGCACCAGTATCATGTTGAATTCTCTAATTAGAGAGCCATGGGGTTCCGACAGAGGACTTCAGCTATACCCCAAGAGGTATCTCTTAAAATTTTTAATTTGGAAGGTTTGTGATGAGTGTTGCTGGTCTGGGCTAGCAAACGTGCTTGCCTGCCTGCTCTGTGTTTCATGCCTTACAGTGTTAGGAGAAGTACTCCAGGGTTTGCCAGCTCAGCAAACACCTGGTATCAAATCATCAAATACACAGCGCACACTGGCTTGTTTCTGTCTCTCACTCCTTTCCTTTCCTGAAAAATTGGCATCACTGGAGATACTTCCTTTTCAAAATATTTTGTGTTTATATCATTATGTCTGTTTGGAGGAGAATGGGATGAAACTGCAGAATCCATCTCTTAGTGGATCTATTTCAGGAGCTCTGTCGCTATGAAATCATTGTGCCTCAGATAGGTCTTCATCAGATTCTTGTGAAGAAGGGAGGGAGATTTGATAACAGAGATGCGGAGCTACGGCAAAGAGATGCCATATTCTGCAACTATTTGGGCACTTGTTTAACTGACGAATATGAGTCCGATTCCCTGTGTAATCTGAGGATTACAAACTTTTAACAAGAACTCATTTCAGTATCACCATAGTTGCTCGGTAGATCAAGAACTGAATGGCTGCCATGGGTGGGCAAAGTCAAACAGTGAATCCTGACATCCCAAGTCCTTGTGCTGTGCTTTAACTGTAAGAACTCTCTTTTTCTTTAGTTGGGGCCAACATATCTCTTCTCCCTCTTAGGACATTTAGGGAAACACTGCAGAGTCAAGAACCCCGATGCCAGGAGAAGCAATGCTCCCACGGCAGCCATCCAAGCTTGTTTCACTCTCTCAGACAGACACTGCTGCCTCCTTTACCGTGTGGACCCCGATGCAATTTCAATCCCGCTGGCACGCGGATGTTACAGCCCGAATTTACCACAGTATTTAACACTGGTTGGACTTAGCCCGTTACAGCACAAGCAAACTGCGTCTCCTGCCCGGATGAGCGGGAAGGGCTCTCGAGAAGAGCTCGGTGCTCCCTGCAGAAAGTGCGCGGGAGCCCCGAGGGTGCCCAGCGCCCGTCGGTGCCCTCCGCTCCCCGCAGGGGGCGCTGCCCGGCTCGGCNTCCTCTTCACATGGGGCTTGCCCTGCCAGCGGGACAGCGCTCCTGCTCTCCCGCCGACCGCTGACAGGGACCCGGCGCGGGAGAAGGGCGCTCGTCGCTGCTGCCGCTGGCGGGCAGGTAGGGATGGGCAGGTAGGGGCGGGCGGCGCACCTGAGGGGACTCGGGGAGCGGGCGGCGGCGGGACGGGCGCGCCGGGCTCAGTCGCCCCGGCCAGCGGTGCGGGCGCGGAGGGAGCGCACGTGGAGCGGGTGCCTCGCATCCCGCCCGCCTGCCTCCGACCTTCGGTGCCGTCGTTCCGGCAGGGTCTTCCTTGCGCGGCTTCGGGATGCTCGTGGGACCCCCGCCGGTCACTTGCGGGCGCATCGCGGGGGGATTCTCTTCCCGGCTGCTGCGGGGAGCGGCGCAACTTCAGGGACGAACCCGGGCGGGGACGCTGGTCTTCCCCGTTCGCCCAAGGGGGTTGGAGTTTTATCAAAGAGCTGCGAATATCCCTCTGTCTATTCCATCTTTTCTTTTACCTGTCCCGAGAACGGGGCTGTTATTTGTGAAATTATTCTGTGTCGCTTCAGGTGTTGTTTCTTTTTTTCCTGTCAAATACACTCTCTTTTTTGCACAATCAAATGCAGTTGGTAGATTAAAACACAGGACAATTTCCTTATGCAGTTAAAGTGAGTGCTATGGGTTTGCCGAGTTCATGTAATCTGATGTTTTCATAGCTCAAAATGAACCTTTTCATTTAAAAGCAGAAAACCGGAATCAGTTCTCAGAGCTTTTGATTGATTAGAGCTCCCTCGTGGAAATCAGCGGGGAGTTTTGCCTGATTAAGAGCTTCAAAATTGTCCTTAGGTTTGTTACACAACTGGCTGTAGTTGTGCAGTATGGGCTCAGTTAGGTTACTTTGCAACTGGGTCTTGTTTTCACTGGTCCAGCTGAAGTACGTTCAAGTCAAATTTGTTTAATTTCTCTGCTTTAAGCCCTCTCTGCTCGATGTGTACAAGGTAATGGGAGGACTCTTCTACCTGCCTTAAAGAGGAGTAAATGTATTGGGTGAACGGCCAAGCTGGTGACATCCTTTGGAGAGACGGCAATTGCAATTTAGAGATGCTCCATGTGTTTTGCTGGCAGTGCCACGTTAACTGTTTTCATCCTGAAAGTGTTTTATTTCACTTGAGTTGCAGTTGAGCCTCAGATGCTCTCCTTAATAACCAGGGACTCAGCTGTAACCGAAGGTGTACAGACATGCATATAATCATAGTCTCTCAAGCAAAGAGCGTGCTTTCTGGTGTGATTATGCAGAAATGTTACAGAAAACAGCATTGCTCCTAGAATAGCTTGGAGGTTGCATTTTCCACGCATGTGAGCTGACTATTCAGTTACTGCTGTTCTGTTTTTTTCTGTGCTGCTGAAATACCTGACAGTAAGCAGTTTACAGAATCCAGTCACTTGGTTGTGGAACTTTTCTTCTTGCTGCAACTGCAAGAGTTTATGTCAAATAGCTAATTTTTTTTTTGGCCCTTCAAGTAGGGGCAAGAGTAACATAGAACCAGACTTGGGGAGGATGAAGCAAACAAAACCTAACATTTTTATTTGGGATTGTAACTACTTTCAGACGAGAAACTCCTTTGAGAAGGCACTCTGAAGTTTGTTCTTAGTTCCTTGAAATTTCAGGTAGGTCTGATCAATCTAGCTATTCAAGTGAGGAAAAGATATTATATTGCAATCTGTGGAGTTCAAATGCACATTACTGGAATAGCCTTAAATTAGTCTTCAGTGGGGCAAGTATGTTTGCTGTTTGGGACAATTGCATTTCAATTTAAAATAATAGGGAGTATTTCGGAAGAAGGGTGTAATTGTTAGCTTTGGTGTTCAGTACTGGTGTTCCCAGACTGAGACCACAATCCAGTATGAATCTGTTAAATGTAAATTCAGTGTCTGCAGATACATGAGTTGGTATTGCTAACCTCTTTGGAGGTTGGATACCTAATATCTTTATGGATAAGTCTATGGAAAAAACTCAGGCAGGTGTAATGAACAGCTTTCAAGAGACGGGATGGTGGAAAACAAATTGTGTATCACTACAGTTAAAAGTATTCAAGAAAGCTGTTAATACTGATCAAAAGGAGATCTTTAATATACATTTATGAATTGCATTTGTGAGGAACATTATCAATTTGTGTAGCTCAGTAGCCAGCATGCAGATAAGCTATCATGCTTAACTGTCCATCTCCTAATCTTTGGGCAGAGATTTTTCTAAACCAGGATTCTTAAACGTACCCCAGTTTGAAACACTTGATGTAAGGTGAATTATGGTGAACTAATTCTTCTCAAAAGATTGGATATTGCACCTTGAATAGAAAAACTATCTTCTTAGCAATGTGCCAAAGCCTGGGGCTCTTCATACACAGAGAATCTAATGGAATGCACATTTTGGTGTTCCATGTTCAGTGCTGGTTTAAAGGAGACTTTTCTATGGCAGCAATCACTTATATATCACAATTGTTGATTTTTCTTCACAAAGTGGGCTAAAAAAGTGTTGTGGATGTGAAGAGATTAAGTGCCTTGCTGAGTTTGAAAGAGCAAAACATTGAGGCCAGGTTGTAAAAGGTCTAGACTCGCAGTTTGATCAGGCTTTTCTGCCTCATTTGCTACAGATTGTTTAAACAGTTCTTTCTAGGTATTGCATTCAGTGGTTGGCCGACAACGTTCAACTGGGTAGGCATTGGTATTCTATCATGCTGTCACAGCATCCCTTTCCCTAGATTTATTATTTTAGTGTTTTAGAATCCTCTATTAGACTTCATGCAAAAACAATGCTTTCTTTGTTAATGATGGTTAGAGTGGTGAAATTTGAATGCGAGATAGCCAGCGGTCAGCATTATGGTTCCTGTGAAACCATTAGTCAGTGACACTTTGTGTAAATATGCAGTCTAAAATTTAATATCATCCACTGTAGTATATCTCATTGGAAAGGTGACTTTAGGTAAGCAGGAAGTTCTAGCTGGAGAATGAAGGATACCTACCTACAAAGAGCTGTGCTGAGGCTGATGTGAAAATGGTAACTTGGGGTTTAAGCATTTGTGACTCAAATGTTTAAATCCATTTTTGCTCCTAAAAACTGCAGTGTAAAACTTTTGGGTGGCAAAGTATTTTCTGTCTTTTTGCAAGATGCCTGACAGCAAAACCTGCAAAGTAGCTGTTCTGAGGAGTTCTGCTTTTGTCTGCCCTTGGAACTGAAGTGTCCTTTGCTGGTGCAATTGCCAACGATGCTAGTTGTTGGTATTGAGAGGTTTTTATTCAGTTTAAATTCACATTTGAGTCGCTAAAGATTCTCATGTTGTCTTCCCTTAATCAGCCAACTGTAGTTGCTGTCTTTGAGTAACTGAAGTTGTGTTAAATTGCTCCTGCTTGCCCTTTTAATTTGCAAGTACTACACAGCTGTGAAGTTGCCATGTAGCTTTGACTCACATTCTTCTTCCAAGTGGTGTGCAGTCCTCAAACAGCCTGGATTCTCAGAGGAAGGTAGGTCTGAAAGTGGCATTTGTGGCCTAGAAAAAAAGCTTCACAGAGATAAGGGGAGCTACGTGCATGCTTAAAAACTAGCACATGCCCAAGTGTTTTGGTCAATAAACTGGAATGCTTTTCTGAATCACAGCTGTGAGGGTGCAGAAACACTATACCTGTAGTGTCTGCTGCGGCTGTGGGCAGCGCTTGCAGTGAATTTCAGCCAGGTGTTTGGAGACCACCTGGACAGCAAAAATTAACAAAGAGTGGGACTGTACATGCTACAAACAGGAATGGAAATGTTACAATGCAAGTCGCTTTACTGGGAAATTTTACCAGTACTTCTCGCTTTCTCTCTGATACTCAAATGCTGAGTGAAAATTGATGCAGTAAATAACCCAATTCCCATTGATTTCCTTAAGAAAATGATTATCTGAAGGGTGTGTCTGAACAAATTGCTTTGGCAGTTCCACCCGCGCCCTGCAGAAACGGCGGGATTTGCCCAATAATGACGTTTTTGTGTCAGTCCCTGTTAACTGATTCCATACGCGAGACCAGCGCTAAGTATGGAAGTGCCGGTATCCACCCGGTCTTGGTCCCATTAACCCACATGCGACCGCCGGGGCTCCGGGAGCGGGGCNTGGGGCAGGAGGGGCAGCCCGAGCCACCCGGGCCGCTCCCCCGGCCAGGGCATCCTCCCCGCGGGATGCCGGAGGGCGTGTGGGGCAGGAGGGGCAGCCCGAGCCACCCGGGCCGCTCCCCCGGCCAGGGCATCCTCCCCGCGGGATGCCGGAGGGCGTGCGCGGCGGGAGGGGCATCCCGAGCTATTTGTTCCGCTGCCCTGTTGAAGCACATCCTGCGCACCCTCCCGTTCGCAGCGATCGCCTGCTTTACCTGGGTCATACCATGGTGTCCTGCGACAGCAAAGCTCTTTCTTGCATTGTGAGCCTCGTTATGTATAGGAGCTGGTCTGAGCAGAAGGAGATTCCTCTCCTAACTTAGCTCGCTGCCCTCCACGCGCCCTATTGCTTCCACTAAGCTTTCCTATTTTGCCAGCCCAGGTCCTCCAAAGCTGGAAATGAAATGTCTGCCAGCTTCTTTGGTAGCCTGACTGAAGGCAGTGCAAGAAACACCTCGGCATGGGGCACGAAGAAGATTCTTGGCTAGACCAACCTTTTGTGGCTAAAGCAGTGATTCCCGGCTGTGTGACTTTGATTCCTCATTTATTGTCAATAATGTGTGATTGACACAGCAGAAATACCAACAGCATTATTTGCTAGTGACTGCAAAGTGGCTCTGGAAGTGAGTGGCTATTACAGAGAGCTGGAGTAGTATGTTGTAAGATTCCCTTTAGTTTCTAATCTGCTGCCTACTGTAATTTCCTCCTGTGAATCGATCACTAAAAATTACTTGGGTTGTAAGTCATCAGGCAGCAAGGTAGACATTCACTATGTGTCTGGAGAGGGCAAGGCACTCTTCTCACAGGTGGAAAAAGCCAATAATTTGGCTATGGGGTGCAGCTCAGACGGGGGCAGTCCCAGAATTAATTTCTGACTCTTTTTTGACTGTTTACTTGAGAAAGTTTCTCCTTTTGCATGAGGTGTTTTTGGAGCCTTCTGGCAATATTGTTGTCTTTAGTAATACTTGCCACTGTGGCTCAGCATAATCTGAAAGACCTGGATTACTAATGTTAGTAGGCATCTAGAACTCTGCCAAAATCAACTGGGTACCGTGAAAAAATGCAGAACTAGCTTGTTGAATTAAAAATATCTTGTACAATATCTGCAGTGAGGTAACGTGTACAATTATGGGAGGACTGTGACTGGCACTTTGAAGTCATTGCCAGTAAAATTTTCAGAAATGTGGACAAATGAATAACCTGCAGCTAACAGTGCGCTAAGTAATGTAGACAGCTGTTTCTTATTTGGTTTTACACTAATTGCTGCTGCTGTTACCATTGCATTTGTGAGTTGATAGATTTGCACATCATCCACATACTCCTGGTGCAAATGGTGCCCTGGTACACCATGTGTTGATAAAAGCAGATGCTTTTATTTGGCTTTTAATTTATGGTGCAAGCTTTATGAGATCATTAAAGTTCACTGAAAAAGATAGAAAATAACTTGGGGATACTACCAGACATTTGGCCAGACAGGCTCATCCTTGCATAGTGATCAAAGGAAGGAGGAAAAAAGGAAAATTTGTAAAAATCTCTGAAATTCTTTATTTGGAATGGGTGTGTAGATGAAGGAGAAGGGAAGAGTGAGAGAGGGGAAAAGAGACTATTGGAATAGCCTGCCTGTCAGAATGTTTTAAGTAGGGTCCAGTCCTCTGTGAGGGATTGCAGGCAACTTGTAACTGCTTGGGGATGTTCTTTTTGAACTCACAGAAAGCTTTTAGTTTTAAGCTTGTGTTAAAGATCTGGGCTGAGGCCCAGCTTCACTTGCATGGAAAAAACTGACAAAATTTGCTGTTCTAAAGCTTAAGTTTTAATTATTTTTTTTTTTGCTGTGTGTGATTTTGCAGATGTATTAAATAGAATATGTATGTTGGGGATGACAGTATATGCCAGTATATGCAGGAGGAGGCCACAGTCAGGTGAAGAAAGATCAAGCTGAAACCTTTATGACACCTGTAATTTTTTCTCTGAATTTAAGAAAAGTCCTTTTGGCTCTTTGTCTAGGTTAAGTGGCTCCTGACTGTCTTCTTCTCTTTGTGACATAAGCAGTCATGCTAACTTCAGTAGAGATTCCAAAAAAATATTTCTGTTCTTTTTGATTTTATATCTTAAAAGATCAAGTACAGCTTATAGGAAAAGTGACAATATTGATCCTGCCTTTTCCTATCCATCAAAATCTTATCTTCCATAAGAAAAAATTGGGTTAGGACTGCAGAGTAGACAGAAATGAAGAAACTGGTGAGCCATGTTTGAAAGTCACTTTTTCTTCACAAGCTCAGATTCTTTGTATCTTTCTCTATCAAGGACTGAGAGATGAAGCAGAATAAATGTTCAGGTTGTAACTGCAGTTTGAAATGTCAGATGCAGCTTATAAATTAGAAGCAAGAGACTAAAACTTCATCTCTGAACATAGATTTATAATGAATAGCTGATCTAAACTAAGGTATAAACAAAAAGGCATGAAAATGCTTAAATATTTTTGAGATTATCCCTTAGTATTGTATTAAATATTGTCTTGCTTCTGTAATTATGTTAAGCGCAAATAATGATATGAAAGTGACTGATAGTGCAAGAAAATATTTTTTGTGTGTGTTGAATTTTAATAGTCCTATTTCTGAATTATTTTCAACTGTGGACTCAAGGAAGAGATACCTGAATAAGCTGATGCAATGCTTCCCCATAAACTCAAACCAGTATGTAATAAAAACTGCGATATTACATAAAATAGGTTGCAAGGATAAGTTAATTGGAAAAGTACTCTTCAGGTAATTAATTCTTAAATGCTTTCCATGGACTGGTAAGGAAAATGATATATCAGTTTTTGCACTCAAAGCTAAAATGTCTAGTTCATGGGGATTTATTATGAACTTTCTGATTTAATCAGTGCATTCACAACTATAGAATTTTATGAACTGTTCAGTGAATTTTGTTGGGAGTGTGGATTCTGCTAGATGTTAACCATCCCTGTGGGGAGAAGCTAATGCATTTAGCTGTAATGTTCCCTTGTCCACTTTGTTCACCTTTTACTGTGCACAAAGAGACTATGAAAGCAAGATATACATAATTTTAAAACTGTTATTTACTGACTGAGAAGTGTGACTAGCAACCAGGCAAAGCACTGACATACGACTTCTAGGTAAGACACCTGCTTCACAGCCTCACAGGGTAACCAAGGCTGGGAGACACCTCTGGAAGTTATTTTGTCTAGTTCCCCTTTTCAAGCATGGCCACTTAGAGCCAGTCACCCAGAACTGTGTCTAGGTGGTTTCTGAATTTCTCCAGTGCGGGAAACTTCAATTTCCCTGGCAACTTGTGCCAGTGCTTGGTCACCCTCACAGTGCAAAAGGTGTTTTCAGATCTTCAGAAGGAACCACTGTGTTTCATGTTGCGCCCATCACATCTGGTCTAGTCACTGGGCATGACTGGAAAGAGGCCAGCTCCATGGTCTGTGTGCCCTCTCCTCAAGAATTGTATATGCCAGTAATTTCCCCCCTGAGCCTTCTGTTCTGGAGGCTGAACAGTCCTAGTTCTCCTTTCTCTTATGAGAGGTGCTCCCATTCCTTCATTATCCTTGTGGCCCTTTGCTGGTCTCTCTCCAATATGTCCATATTGTTCTTCACTGAGGAACCCAGATCTCCAGGTGTGGTCACACTCATCCTGGCACCATGGCTGGCCTGGCAGCCATTGGTATTGGGGAAAGTTCACTTCTCTTGTGCCTTAGATGGGCTGATTCTCAGTATTGCTGGGTTTTTTCCCACAGCTTTTTATGTGGGGTTTTGTTGGGTTTTTTTTGACTCCTTGAACTGTTAACAGCCTAGGATCTTTCAAGGATCTTATGTCTAGCTGCAGATTTACCATTCCTGTCTATCGTGGCTCTAGTCTGAGTATTGTTGCACAGCTTTCTTGCAAGCTGGCAGTTTCCTTAGAAGTTTCATTCAAGGTTATGTAGTTCTGCTGTGTCAAAACTAGGCCTTGAAGCACAGATAGCTGAACCCCTAGGAGGAGGATTCACACAAAACTGAGGTGTGAAATCAGTATGAGCTAAGCTGTGCCAATTCCCTTAGGAGGACGTACACTGAATAGTAGCTGCAAGGTTATTTGAACTACTTTAAAAATAACTGGATGTCTGCAGGAGAAGCCTCGTAACTTAAGCCTCCTCTGTGCTGGACTTCTACCTGTCAGTGTGGTTTTGTACATATTTCTGACACTAATGTGGATTGCAATTGGCTCTTTGCCTGAACTTAGACAGAGACAAGTGGTGCTGTGATATGGATTGCCTATGGTCAGGAAAACTCTATTTTTGTGCCAGAAAAGGTTTCTGTTAAATATTAGGGAAGATTTCTTCACTGAAAAGGTTGCCAAGCTCTGGAACAGGCTGCCCAGGGAACTTGTAGAGCCACCACTTCTGGAAGTATTTGAAAGATTCATAGATGTGTCACTTAAGGACATGGTTTATTGTTGGACTTGGTAGTGTTAGATTAACTGTTGGACTCAATGATCTTAAAGGTCTTTTTCAACCTAAGTTATTATATAATTCTAAAAAAAAAACCCACAAAGACTATCAAAAAGGGGAAGTAGAGGAAGGTGAAAAGATGTTGACAGAAGTTGTAAAGCAGTGATGGACTAAGGGTGAGAATCAGGACATGTGCCTGCTATGCTATGCAGGAAAGGGTGGTGCAGTAGGTAAAATTAGAAGGAAGTAAAAAATAGAACAAGTATAACAAAGAGAGAAGGTGATAGTTTTAGTATTTTTCAACGAATAAAAGTATCAAACATCAAATATCAAACATTAAGTGTGTTTTAATGAAAAAACAGCTAGTAAAGTTCTCACTCTCTTGAAGTGCAAAGCAAAACTTCTATTGCCTTCACTGAAGCTAGAATCATTCCCATCTTGAGTATCAGGAAATGAGAGTATCAGCAAAGAAACAAAACATTTTCTTGTATTTATAAGGTTACAAACTTGGAAATTCTGATATCTACAGTGGAAAATCAGGTCAAACACTGGGAAAAACTTCCTCATTGGAACAGTAGTGCAAAAGAAAAAATTCTGAAATAATTGAGATTTCATTTAGTTGCAGGTATGAAAAGCAGAGAGTCTACTGGGAAGTTTTCAGATACAGTTAATTCAGTTTTGGGGACAAATGGTATTTCAGCCACACCCTTTGTGATTTTATGAAGTCTCCCAGAAAGCAGGCTTTCAGAATTGTTTGATCCTTTCCACGCAGGAGACATAGCTTTCTCAATTTTTTAATATCTAAGCAGTACATGGAGGAAGCCAACATGTTTCTGACAGAAAATTACACGAGTTAACAAACTATGAAAATAATGGTGTTTGTTTGGAGTTGGTTTTGACGTTGTTTTCTTCCTTGAACTAAGAGTTCTGATAGTCTGATGGTTGTAGTTTGCAAACTGACTATTTGCTAATGCTTTTAAATCTATTTGATGTTGCAATTTAGATTTCTGACTACTTGAAGAGGCTTCTATGACTTGCTAGACAAGTGCTAGTTTTACACCTTTGAAAAGTGTCACCCCTCTTGCTGCTGGTGATATGTAAATTGTGATGTGAATAACTTCCCACTGCTCTTTATGAAGAGGGACAGAGGCTGTGGTGGCTTCCTCAAAGAAATGCCACTCAAAGCTTCAGACATGGTGGCATAAGCATTCATCAGGTGTTACCAAAGTGGCTGGCACATCAGTCATCCTCTACTTACTGCTTTGTTAAAGGATTATTTTATGCACTGGAGTGGTGGTGTTTGATTTGTTTTATTTTAGTTGTGGATTGGTGGCTTTTTTGTGAAGTGTTCGGTTTGAGAGCAGTTAAATTGCAGAAGTCTTTATTGGATGATTTCTGCTAGTTTTGGTTTCGAAAGCAACCAACTGATTGGATGACAAGACTGAATACATGCTAAAATTCTCTTTTTCATTAGGATATGACGATGATGAATGACTTTTCCCCATCCTTTAACTTTATTTCCTGTGGTAGGAAAACAAAAATTTGCTGGGGTTCTTGTATCCAGTTGAAATTTCTTATGGCAATGTTCTTTCCAGGTGTTTCCCTAATTAGGGGTTGAATTTGTCACCTAAGTAAATGGATTTGGTTGGTTTGTTTAAAAATAGTCAAGAATATCATATACGATTTGATTTGAAGTTCTCTAAAACCTCTTTTGAACCAGCATCCTTTAAACTTTTTGGAGTTATCTGCTCAAAGAAGTGTGCTTGAAGGCAAGGAGACTCGCAGGAGGGTTGACTAGAGGAGATTTTATTAAAAATTAGCTATTCTAATCTGCAATGGACATGGATTTGTTTTGAATCAAAGTTTAACTGGTGCTCACAAAAAGTAGTTTCGCTGTGAAGATGTTTCCTGCCTTAAACAATTTTTTCATTTCTGCACCTTGATGCTCATGATGTCAATGTATTGATTTGCTTTCCTGTTCTGTTGAACTATGCTGGTCCTTCTTTTACTGGAATACATCTGTTTCTGACAGTTTTCTTACATAAATAGTACATACATGGCATTTAGAAGGTCTAAACCTGGTTTGTACTGAGTTTAAGATGAAGCATGACTTTTACAAGTAAAAATGGTGAAGCCAAGTAAACATATTCTGTAGGAATTTAGGATCACAATGTGCATAAAGCAGAGCTTTGCACGACTTGAATTTTACTACCTTCCTTCCTACAATTCCTTTAAGACTTGGCAGTTAGTCTGCAATCATTCTCTAAAGTGAGTACTCAGTGTTAATTTCCTTATTTGCACTTATATCTTGGTGGTTTTCTATTATGGAAGTAGTCGTGTTTAACCACCTAATTAGCAGGTGAATAATTCTTTCATGCTGTTGCATCCATTTTTCAGTGACCATCCGTTGTCTGATATGGATTTTTCAGAGTCCTGTTTGTGACTGGAGGCTAGGCTGGGGTTGAATAAAGTAGCAGAAAGAGAATGTTGAGGATTTTATCAATTTGAAATGGTCCATTTCTCCTGCAGTTCAAGACAATTAGGGAAGATGAATGCAGCAAATGACTTGCAGTGTAACTGATCTCCTTAAATTCACTGACAAAATATGAGCTGCTGCACTCCAGAAATTTTCACAGATTACCAGTGTTTCCAGCAGAATACACAAGTTCTGTAGAAGTGGCAGTGACCAGTGGTTAGTGAAAGATATGGGGAGAGTAGCCCAATATTTTTCATGCAGCTGTTGCCAAGAAACTTCAATTGACCATAACTTGCTATTGATTGTGGTTTCCTTGGCTTAGTGAAGATATATACATTAGATCACAAATTCAGTTTCTCTAAAGTGGTTCTCACGTGACCTATCCCTGGCTATGTCAGTGAAGGATTTTTGTAGTCTGGATTTTCTGTTGGGTTTTTTTTTTGTTTCTGTGTGTTTGTTGTTTATTTGTTTTAAATTGATTATGGATGCTGTAAGCAGATGGAGAACACCCAGTGGAATTGCAGGTGGAAAATAAGGTAGAAGTTCATGTCACTTGTGTTGAAGTGAAGGAAAAATTAATATGCAGCTAAAAGCTTATGAATGGGAAAATGATGGGTGTTAAGTGCTCTTGTTAGCCACGTGTTAGGAGGAAAACACGGAAGATGACCTCTGTGGAAAAAGCAATGCATTAGCTGTCAGTGTAAAATGTCTTGTGAGCCCTGTAAAGAGGGAGGTAGTTACATTTGGTTGGCTTCGTTTGTAATCCACCTTGGAGTGTGGGTTGCCAGGATTCCTCTGCAGAACAAACAGTGCATGAGCAGCAGAAACTTTGGAGCAGAGGAACTGAAAGATGTCGATAAGGGTGGAGATGGATGGAGCTGCTGTGCGTTTTGCAGGAAGTCCTGCCGGAATTGTCTGTTAATCTCTACTTGCCTGTACAGCTGGGCTTATGTAGATGATGAATGACTGAAAGGGCCCCATGTGACAGCTGCCATGGTGAAATCACTTGTGTTACCAAGGCATGATTCATGAGACCTCCTGTTATCCCTTTCCTGTTGAATGCTCTCTGTTTCTGGGGTTTCTCATTAAGTGGTATGGGTCAATGCTTCAAGCTGTGTGAGGATGCTAGTGTGAGGCTCTGGCGACAAGGAAGGCTGGCTATACCTGTCTTAAATAGTTTGCTACATCATATTTTGTGCTTGCAAGCATCCATATATGTTTTCAGAAATGCACTCTGACTTTATAAACAGAGAAGATTAAAATCTTTGAGCATGATTTAGCGATAGAAGGTTTCTCCAGCTGTCACTTGGCCCTCTCCCTGTGCTGCGCTGGTCACCACCCACGTTTTAAGGGAACACAAAGGAAGGCTGTGGGGTCTCAGAGCACTGATTCTTGAAAAGAGACTTTTCTTTTCAGAAAGGAGATGATCAGGACATTTCCCTACTGTAAGTAAGGAGCAAAGATGCTTAAAAATCAAACCAAACAATCTCAAGAAAACAATTTGAAGCGTTAGCCCATATTGTCATGACAGCTCATGAAGAAGAAATGTTAGGCAAAAATGTTAAGAGGGTTTTCTTCATTAATTCTTTCTTGTGGAGTGTGGGGTTTAAGGATTTCATGCATCTGGGATGTTTTGAAAATGGAAAGTGGGACAGGAAACACTATTTTCTAGTATGTTTTTTCTCTAGGGGTTTGTTATGCAGTGCATAGTGTGGTGATTTGACTCAAAAAGTATAGCTTGTTTGTGACTTAGTTGCCTTTCCTAACTGTTCCGGGATAAAATATCTGTTGGTATAATTTCTGAGCTTAGCTTCCAGCTATTTGAACTCAGTGCAGAATTATAGCATTTGCAGAGCCCAGTTTTGTGACTTTACTTGGGTTTTTTCCATCATAAAAAATGCTCAAAAAGCAGCACACAACACTGAGTTGGGTGGAAGATGAGAAGAGGAAGCAAACCAAATAAACTACAGCGACACAATTTAATATTTTACATTGTACTGTCATCTTGTTTTCTTGTTAGTGGTGGAAAAGAAAAAGAAAGTTGTGATGGGTGTCTCAAAATCAAATGTAAACATCTGAAAATGTTCAGATTTTTTTTTTGTGTTCTGTTTAAACAAATTATGTATAAAGATTTTCAACTGAGTATTTTTGTATTTCATTCAGAGATGAAGAGGATAGGCTTTTAGTACTCATTCAATATCTTCTTGCTTCTACTCAGCTCTTCCTTTTAGGCTGTCTAAAAACAGACTTTAAGGAGTTTATGGTTCTCTTTAACTTTATTATTAAGATCAAAATTAAAAAAAACAAACCTCAAACTTGCTTCTAATTACTTCATATTTGTATAATAACTCTTATTTTTCCAATTTAAAAATTTTGATAGAATCATACAATAATTTGGATTGGAAGGGACCTTTGATATAACCTAGTTTCAGCTTCTCTGTGGGCAGGAATATCATCTGGTAGGTCAGATTGCTGAGGTCCCTATCCAGCCTGGCACTGAACACTTCCAGGGATGAGGTATCCACAGCGTCTCTGGGAAACTTGTTCCAGTGCCTCACCACCCTCACAGCAGAGAATCTCTTCCTAGTATCTGAAAGAGTAGAGATTTAGGTTAGTTAAAAACCTACCCCCTTGTCCAACCACTATCTGCCCATGTAAAAAGTTGCTGTCACTCTTTTTTACAAGCCCTCTTTAAGTTCTGAAAGGCCACAATTAGGAATCCATTAGGAATCTTTTCTTCAGTCTGAACAATGTGGCTTGTTGAACTTCTTTATAGGGTTCTCATGGGCCCACTTTTCAGGTTTTTCTGGATGGCATCCCATCCTTTTCTTTCTCTGCATCAAATGCACCACTCAGCTCTGTGTCCTCTACAGACTTGCTGAGGGTGCACTCAGTCTTGCTGTTTATGTCATTGATAAAGATGTGATAGGGCTGAGATCCCAAGACAGAGCCCTGAGGAACACCCTTTGTCATCAGCCACCACTAGAGCCATCGGCCACAACTCTGGCTGCATCAGTCCAGCCACTTCTTCATCCAAAAAATATTCCATACTTCAAACTCATGTCTCTCCAATTTGGAGATAAGGATGTCACTTAACACTGTGTCAAAAGCTTTAGTCCAGGTAGATTACGATTGGCCTTCTCTTGTGGGTTATTTCCATCACTCTGTCATGGAAGGCCATGGGGTTGGTAAGGCATGATTTGACCTCAGTAAAGGTGTGCTGGGTATCTTGGATCACCTCTTTGTCTTGTATGTGCCCTAACATTGCTTTAAGGGGATCTGCTCCATGGTCTTCCCAGGCAGAGAGGTAGTTTTCTTTCTTCCCTTCTTGACAACAGGAGTAGTTTCCCTTTTTCCAGTCATCAGGGACTTCACCTGACTGCCATGACTTTTCAAGAATGATGGAGAGGGGCTTGGCAACAACGTCATCTAATTCCCCAGGACTTTGGGATGCATCTCTTTGGGCCCTGGGGACTTGTGTCTCTTCAGTTTCATTAAGTGGTCTCAAACCGCCTCTTTGCTTACAGTGGGAGGAATATCGCTATCCGAAAGCCCAGACTAGCGGTTCAGGGATTAGAGATATATGAGAAGCCTGAATTATACTTCTAAACCATTGACCTGGATTGAAGCAGATGTGCTTTCTGGCTTTCATTTGCCAGGAAACATTTGTCTTTGCTTGCAGGGTCAAGGGAATAAAGTACTTGATTTTTAATTGGCTGCTGAACCAAATAACCATAAATGCTTGCTTGCTTTGTTCTGATACAAATCTTCATCTAGCTTGTTACTTACTTTGAAAGAACAATGGAATTAATTTTTTAAAAAAGATTTGTGAGGGTCAAATAAAATATTCCTTTCCTGAAAGAAAAATTTATTTTCTGAAGTAGCTTTCTTGGCAGCAGAACATATAAATGACCTTAAAAGTCAACAGCAAGGATTGCTGGTCCTTAAGTGCATGGGTAGGTGGTTAGAGGACTTTCTGTGGGTAAATTGAAACTTTCCTTTTTCTGTAAAATGTTTGTGCTTGGAACTGAACCAGAGGACAAGAGAACTGCCTGGATTCCCAGCTCAGCCGGCAGTGGCAGGGAGAGGAGGTGCAGGCCCTCTGCTTCAGCCTAGTTTCATGTGGTGTTGGAGTACATCACTGGCAGGGGCACACTGACTGAGGCAGCATCAGTTAACTGTGTTAATAGCACTAGTGTTTGGAACAAAATTGTTATTCAATTTTTAGCTGAAGGGATTTAGCAAAGTGTGTGGAAATCATGAATAACCTGATGGTGTATCAGAGGGACTGAAACTCTGGGTTATTGTGTTGTTTATCTGAATAAACATTTTTGGTAGCTCCTACCCCATCCTGTTCAACTTGTTTGGGAACCTCTTGCTATTGTGTAGGGTATTGCCAGCTGTCAAGGGAAGTGGTGACTCTGAGCTTCTTTTGCTCTTGTTCCTGTAGGGTGTTCTGGGAAGGCAAGGCTCAGGTATGAGATACATCTGGGCAGCAATGCCTGGTGACAGATCTCCCTGTCATGGTCTTGCTTACCTGAGGTGTGTATTTGGGAGCTGGTTTTAACTCCCTGGGAAGGAAGAACCAATATGAAACATTGAAACAGGAGGAAAAGGAAGGGAAGATTAAAAGGAAAAACTGCCTTTGAAGTCACACTTTGAACCAGCCTCTGAATTCTCACAACCGTTGCATAAGTGTGGTTCCTCTGTGCTGTGGTGAATGAGTCAGAAACATAGCTGCTGTGCTTTTTTCAAATCTGTGTAAAGAAGGGAAGTAATGCTACTCCAGCTTTTCTGACTGGGAAATGAGGGGCAGCAGGGTTTTGGGATTTGTCTGCAATCATTCAAAGGACGTACGGCATTGAGGCACCCTGAGAAGGATGTCTGAACTTTCAGTTCAGCGCACATGCTAACACAAAATACTAAAATAACATTTTTCAATATTTTGTGCATATTGGACAAAAAGAACAGAAAGCCTGATCTCAAAGTTTTGATTAATTTTTATTCAAACAAATTAAGTGACAGGCAGAAATACATGCTTGTGACGTATCTGTAGTGCAGGTATGCTTTTAGCCCGTGTAAAGGGCCTTGAAGATAAATTCCTGTTTATGGAGAGATTTAGAGCTATTTTTCTTCCATGAGCTATTTACTACTTCAACTGAACTAACATCTATTAAACATTCATTCTAAGTACAATACCCTCAAGAGTCAATTTAGGTAAACTGCAATATCTCTTTCTAGGCTAAAAATTGCTCTATATTATGCATGTAGAAAAAAATCCATAAAATTATTTTTCCTGCTCCTGTCAGTCTTTATTATATTTTGAGATTTTTTTTTATGAGGTACTGGGGAAGGGGGGAAGAAAGCTCCTTTGTCAGCTGCATAAAGGGACAGTCAAATCTTTTGTATGTAAGGGGTTTTTGGAATGATGTCTTCAATTTTCTTCTCTATTAAGTTTTGTATATTATTATGACTGCAAACTTTCACACTCCCATTGTCATAAACAATAGTCTTTAGAGCCTTGGCATTTTCCAGCCTGGCAGCCAAATAGATGTGTAGAACAACGCTGAAGACAGTGACTTAAATCATGTTGCAGTACACAGCCTGTGTGGTGTTTACTTCAAATACTGTTTACTATTTAAAAAACATTCTTCCTGCAGCAGTGGATGATGTTTGAGAATTAGCATTGCATTTGATGACTGTTTGAGAAGACAAGCAGATGCCTTGAGTTGAAGGTAAGAGAAAAGATGCTGCTGAACCGCAGAGCTCACTGAGCTGAAAGCTTGTGGGGGTAGGAAGGAGGGTGATGCAGGTGAGACCTGCTTAGAGGTGTGGGCCTTGGTGGGAAATGGGAGGAATTGAGCTCTTGTTTGGGGTTGGGTGTGGGTGGAGAGGGTCTGGGGTATCCTAACCTTACTGTGATACTATTGCCCCTCTCTCTTAGAATTGAACTTTACTGTTTCTTTGAGTGTTACCACATATTAAGGGATAGGTCATTAAGCGGCACAAAGAACTGGTGCATGTCAGACTTGAGGAGATATCAAGGGATGGGACAACGGCCCAGTGAAGTCGGGGAATATTTTTCCTTAGTCTCTATTGTATTTTTTATGAGATCATACAAAGATATTAACAGATCGAGTATTCCTTCGTAACATCCTAACATTTCTTTATCAGGATGTTTTAAAGAGACAAAACCAAAAATAAATCTTGGGACTTCGTGCAAGGATTCTTTGTTCTTTTCATTGCAACAGTTGTCCATTAAAGCTAATATTTACCTGTACTTCAGTGAGTCCCCTCCCACCCGCCTCCTAATGAGCTCTTGCCAAGTACTGGAAGGGGATTCAAGTAACCAATACCAGGATCTAAACTTTGGGTCAGGGAGGGCTCACAAGTTACTGTGAGTCAGGTGGGCCACACTAACTCTCCCTGCTTATGCCCTGAACTCCTCACTTGGCTAACTTAACTAACTCCAACTAAAAATCATTGGCTGCAAAAACATTATTCATTTTTTGCACTATTTGATGTCATCTGCAGGTACTTACCAGCACCACGTTTCTATACAGGTCTGCAAGCAGAACACATGTTTTGGATTATTCTAGTCTGTATCTGTTAGACTTGTTTAACCTGCTGTGAGCAGGGAAGTGGGTTTGAGTTAGCTCACTGACTTTGCTGGAGGAGATTAGGGAGTACTTTTTACCATCAGAGCCATAGGGAAGGGACAATGACAGGTAGCACAGCTACCTACAGAAGGTATGGAGCCTGGTAGAGCCTGGGATTTTTTGCCAGTACATACAGGCTGAAGAAGTTGAGATGTGTAAAAGCTCAAATTGGTCCAAACTCTGCTAGCAAGTCTGGTTTGATTTATACCTGTTATGACCATGGCAGAGGAGTTTTTAAGTTTAGTGTCCTAGCAAAGGCTTTTCATTGTAGATAAAGGCACAGTGTTGATATTTCCACCTCATCTAGCTTTGATTATTTTAGAAAGCTCTGCTTAATAAGAATCTCCCCTTATCAAGTAATGTAGCATTAGCTTGCTATTCTGAGTTCAGCTGAATGAGTTTAAAGTTATTTTTAAGCATACAGACCTATGTAAGAGATTTATCTCGGTAAATATCCAACAAGCCCAGCCAAACCAGTTTGGGACCCTGTATTGAGAAGCTAATTGCTGGTAGGCTTATTTTGGTTTTCTCTCCTCTGTGTACTATACTGTACTGACTGCTGAATTCTGGCAGTCAAACTGCAGTTCACAGTTCAAAATGCAGATTTTATTTTATTTTTTAGCTGTTGTTTTCTCACATGACGTTTTTTCCATCTACCTTTCTTTATAAAATACTCAAATTGGACTCTAGGAGACCTATTTTCCCAGCTTAAAGTAATTTTTTATCTCAACGGGAATTAGTGGCACAGCATTTAATGCCACATAGGAGTGTAGCTGTAAAAGGTTTTTCATTCTTTTTTTTTCCCTTCTTCATCTTCCCTTTTATAAAGGATAAATTAATACTTTGCTACGTTGTAAAGCAGCAGCAATTTTGAATGCTTGTTTGAATTAATTTAATAAAATTCCTAATTATTTCATAATTTTGTTTTTCTATACATGGAATATGTTTTTAAAAGAGATAATTTACAGCATGAAGTGAGAATGAGAGGTTAATGGAACAGGACTTGGGAAACTCAAGTTCAATCTCCCCAACAGAGCTTCAGCTAATCACCCTATCCTATTGGTGGTTTGTGTTTGAGGCTTTTTTATTGTTCTGGGTTTTTTTTTTAATCACCCTGATGATTAAAACCCACGATAAGGGATAAAGTACATCCTTTAAATGACATGTTGAAAAGAAGGTTCTTAATTTTGGATCTTCCATTTTGGAGACCACATATAAGTTGATCACTTGACTTCTCAGTCAGGTGATATTTCCCTCCCAGTATTGTATGACAGCAATAACTTTAGCCACAGTGAGCAATTATCCAGTCAGTTTTCAGTAGGTGAGTATGAAAGGGTGTTAACACAAGTGGTGACTCAGAGACCATATAGTGTTTTGCAGCCTTTTGTGTGCATTATTGTCATGGATTTTTTTTTATCCTGATTTCCTGGGGTGACATCCATTCTATATCTAATCTGGAAGTTTCAGGATTAATTTTTTCCATTCTTCACAGTATCAAACAAAATGTTCTCCTTCCCCTTCAGAAGGGTGCGCAGTCTTGGTGTTGCACCATCTGTTGGGCTGAGAGTGCTATCTCATATAATACCACAAATAAACTTCCCAGGATGACTTTTGCACAGCACTCTACCCCATTCTACAGAGTAATGCAGAGGTGTAAAATCAGCCATGTAAGTCAAATCCTTGAGAGGTGCATTACTTTAATACTTCAATTTGCCATGAAAATTTGCCAAAGCATGTTTCCAGACCTGGTAATTCCTTTAAAAATTGGTTTCTCATTATCTACTTAGCTAAATAGCAATTTTGCCCTTTTCTGAATATAGATTATTAAATTAGAATAAGTTTAACATTTTCCTCTTCCTGCATCCAAATTCCTTGAGGCTCAGGAGACCAGACCATGCCTGAGGGAACAGAGCAATTCAGTAACTTGAATAAAAGGACTTGGTTGCTCAACAAATAGACCCAGCAAAGGTCCTGTGTTGAAGCTTTTATGTGCCAGCCTTTTAATTTCAGAATGACATTCAATAAGGGCAATAAATTAACTAATCAAAAGGACTTGCATGAGTGAGTTAGAGGTGCCTGAACTTGAACTGAGAAAGCAAGCAAATAGATTGAATAGAAATGAATTCTTGTTCTCCTTTTAAAGGACCATACGTGCTGGGTTGCCTGTCATATCAGCACTTCAGGGGTACACTGAAGTATTCCCTCTTGTTAGAGTCAAAACTAGGACTTTCTAGGAACTTCCTGCTGCTTTAACATTTTTAGGTATTCAGAACAGCATTTCCAGACCCCTGTTTTCACATCCTCCAGTTCACATTTCCAGCTTCTATTCAAGATGCCCCGATAGAAGGGCTGCAAAGCAATCATTGTATTGCCAAAGCCAAAAAAATATCAATTCAAGCATGACCACATTTCGAATCATATCACTGTGTTAATTAGAACCAATTCTCCCCATTGTTATTCTAGAGGCCGTGCAATTCCATAGTATTAGGAAGAGTGCATTAGTAACAACGTTTACTGCACTAGCCACATAATACTCCATCATCATTATCTAGATATGTCTTAAATGAGAAGAGATGTGATACTCGTACTTGAGGCATTCAGAGAGTGCCATTCAAATACTGCACAGAGCTCAGGAAGGGGTTTTTGACATGCAGTGGGCATTCATTCATGTGCCATGCTGACAGGGTCATCGAGGGGCAACCACCAGTCTTTTGCACCCACCTCTTCTGCTGGACAAGGGAAATAGCAGAGCTCCTGGACCACAGGCCAAAGCAAGGACCAGGGATGAAGTGAGACAGAAATAATTGTGAGGAAACATGGGCATTTTTCACACTTGGAGGAGTAATTTCTGGCTTTTATTTAGTTGGTTTGGGGTTTTTTTTAAATAAATAGCAAACCCCTGCACTTCATGAGTTACTGTATTTCACTGCAGGATTGGTGAATCGCAGCTCTTTGCATGCCCCGCCTTGCAGCACCTCTCTGTGTGCTGCTTGCTGTCCCACACCGCTGCAGTGAAAAGCCCTGGGGGCAGCTGTGTGCCCAGCTCTGCCTGCTGACAGCCAACACGTGCTCCCAGCTGCAGCCTCTTGCACAAATGCACAGGGAGCTCCTGGCACCAGCAAATTCCCTTCAGTGCACAACACTGATGAGCCTTCGTGTCGGCATCAGTGACCTGAAGCAGAGCTCTGCCTCGTCATTCAAAATTCATCTTGCATGTAGTCTGTCTTTTAGAATTAGGCCTTTTAACAGCTCTCCTGTCTTCAGTTCTGATTCATGAACAGCATCTGACATGTCTAGGATATTTACCAAAACTGGCAAAATATAATACTGCAAATTGAAAACAGCCCTTCCTAAAACTGCTTCTTCTTTTTGAAACACCCACCAGTCATAAAATTAATCCTGCTACTACATTTTGCATACTGTTTGCATTTTTCTTATATCCATTAATGTAAAGGAGAATTAAATAATGCACAGGAGAGTCTGGAAAAAAACATTCTTTGGACTCCATTCTCTTTTAAACAGCCTTTCCTAACAGATGACAGATTCAGGTCAGGAAAAGTCTAAAATGGGACACTATTGCCACAGATAACACAGTGGTTAGTGCCCTTCCCCACCCTCACCACAAGACCAGATTTAAACACATTTGTTTTCATGGTGCTTTGGAAACCTTTGACAGAGATTCCTTTTGCACTTCTATCTTGCCCATAGTGTGTGTGGCACAGACCCGTAAACAAAATGCTGACTGTGAGGTAGTCAGTCACACTTGACTTTCTGTAACCAGCAAAAGCAGTGGAGAAGAGTTGCAGAAAACCTTCTGAAGTAAAACATCCAAAAACCAGGGAGAAAATATATACATACATTTATTATTAATAAATTGATACATATATTTATATATTTATTATACCCAAAAATGTCTCACCACTTTACAAACTAGTAGTCTTTAGGAGAGATCTATTTTCCCATCATCTTATCCCATTTTCTCTAGACACAGTAACAAGAAATAGAGGCTCTCAGATCTGTTTCTATGGCTGCCAGAGATGAGAAAATGAATTACTGTAGAAGTCTTTGTCTGGTTTCTTACCATTTCTGTCATTGTTACTGTATCATCAGATCTTCCTTAATCTAATACCTACGTACTGAGCTTCCCATTCAGTAGCTTCAGTTTCTCCCAAGAGCTGCAAAAGTCTCGTTTAGCCTGTGAAAAAACAGAAGGCACATCAATTACACAAAAATCCATATATGATTTAGCTAGGGGAGTGCAGTGTAACAAATGAAACACACAGCATGCACAGACTACCTTCCTCCTGACAAAGACAGCAACTTGAAGTGCTGATCCAGCAACCAGCCCCTGCCTTGGGGACAGAATAGGTCACTGTGTGCAAGAAGTTTGTTACTCTGCATCAGAATCACTGAGGTTTACAAGTGAGCCTATGATTTATCATTGAGTCAAAGCACAAACTTCTAAAAAGACAGAAATTGTGATACAATTTAAAATGTCAATGAAGTCATTGCATCCATAGTAAATACATCCAAAGGTTAAATACCCTCCCACTTGAAGCAAACACAGTAAGGCTCTGGCTTATTGGGTATGCTCAGCTGTTCATAATTCATAACATTAGTTCAATATTGCCCTTTTTTATATACTATGAAGTTGAAATTGCTTTGCCAAGAGATTTTCTACTTAAAAACTTACAGATTTCTTTTATAACATATTTCATGTATAGAAAAATGAAATTAGGAATTTTAAGAAATTATTTGAAATAAACATTCCAAATTGCTGCTACTTTACAATGTGCTTGTAATACTTTTTAAGGAGGAAGAATAAGAAGAGAAAATTAAAATAGAAAAATATTTTACAGCTACACTTCTGTGTGGCCTTAGATACTCTGCCACTGACTCCTGCTGAGATAAAAAGCTACATTTAGCTGGGAAAAAAATAGGGCTCCTAGAGTTTGAGTTGAGTATTTTTATAAAGAAAGATAGATTGGAAAAGTATCATGTGAGAAAACAACAGGTAGAAACTAAAAAAAGTCTGCAGTTTGACTGCCAGAATCCAGCAAGCACAGTGTAGTACACAGAGTAGAGAACAACAACAAAAAAACCCACCAGCAGTTAGTGAGAAATTAGGCAACCAATAGGCTGGGGCTGTCTCTAACTCTGTAGTTAGTCTTGTGTTTAATTAAAGAAATTTAAAAAAATTAGAAGTCACCTGAAGCTGATTGCATCAAACTTCCACCAACATTGGGGTATTCATCAATGCACCTGTCAGTGCATCAATGCACCTTATGCTGTGACTCTAAGAGGAAGTAAGAGGCAGGTCCAAGAGCAAAGTACCTTAACTGTAATTCTGACATCCTCTCATAGAAGTTGTTTCTTGTTTAACTTGGAGGAACAATGTGAACAATTGCAGGCGACACGCAGTTTGTCTCTATGGCTCCTTAGAATTGTTTAATCTTGAAGACTGCCATTCTTTTGGGGGACTGTGCCTATGCTGGAAGGCTGAAAACAGTCTAGAACTTCCCATTGTCCCAGATCAGAAATTAAGTTAATTATACCAAGAGATTGTTTTGGGTTGCTGAATACAAAAATCCATTTAGCACCCTCTCAACAGAAAAGTACATGAAGTATGGGGAAGCTCTACTTAAACCTGCTATGGAATGTACAGTCTGTGGTCTTGATAGATCAATCAGTTAAAGTAATAACTTTTTTTCAATGTAATGAATAATAGAACTATATTAATATTTCTGTTTAAGCTGCCTAAGCACTAGCTCTTGCTCATTCTTTGCATGAGCTCACAAGTCACATCCCGCTCTAGAGTGTCTTAAATAGAGCTGGCAAAAGTCATCTTCATGATGCCCATTGTGTGACAAAGGCTTATCATGATTTTCTCAATTTTCACTGTGAGGTCTTGGCAGAACAGGAAGAGTATTGGGTCCTGAAAATTAATACCATGATCCTTCCTGAAAATGCTTTTATATGCAAAGTATTTGGAGTTTACTGATTGTCCACCAGCCCTTCTTGGATGAAGAGAAAAATTCTGGCTATCCTAGTTTAATTATTTAACCTAGGACAGTAATTAGACTGTGTGCTTTAAAAACTCTCATTTTATATGGATATATGTGACTGAATAATTGATCAGAAAAGTAAATAGGAAACCCCTGCAAATGGTTACACACAGTGCAAAGACAAAAATATCTCTGCTGTACAGATTTTGTGTAGGATCGTTGCCATCCCATGACAACCAGTGCAAAGCTGGTAAAAACGGAGAACTACATGGTTTTACTCTAAAGCTGTGTATAAACATGCATATTCTCTTTCCACTTTTTCAGGAATTTGTCTAAGCTTGACTACAGTGAAAGCACTTTTCTCAGTAATGTTGTCTTGATGTGATTTTGTAGCAAAGGGCTTAATATTCCAGTTATTGTTATTTGTAGGTCTAATGCATTAAGTATTTTCCAGGTCACTATTAAATTAAATATATGGTAGTCACAGCCTTTTCTTTACATATGCTTGTGTAATTCCCTTATTATCAGAGGTCAGTTGTCAGCTCCTCCTTGGCTGGTGCCAGACACAGTCATAAGAAATCCAAACACCAGAAAAAGAATCAATAAACTTGTCATATTATGTCTAAATTTTTAATAAAACCCATTGGGAGTACTGTGCAGTGCTATGGAACTTATTTTGCAGAGCAACTAGATAAAAAAACATTCTTAATAGGAAAGGAACTATTGATGATCCTGAAGCATATCTATTTCTTGATTGCTATTCCTCTGAAGACACTGAATATCTTCTTGAAGAACACTTTTGAGGATCAGAGCCTTTGTTTGATTTTATTTGCTTTGTTGGTTTTTATTTTTAAATACCTTTCCTACAGTCAAATGCATGAGAGAATTGAAATTTTTTGTGGGAGGAATTAAGGTTGATAATAAAATAAGGGGATATAAGGCTGATAATTAATGAAATCAGGGGATATAAGTCTGGGTAGAGCCCTATAATCAAGAGATGGTGGTAAATGATAAATAATGTTTCCAAAGGTTTCCTGAACAGAGCAACCGGGATAGAACAAGGCAGGATCAGTTTGAAAGGAACAATTTTATAAGCATATTTTTAAAGGCAAATATTAAAACCAAGCATGTCATCAGCCACAGACTGATGACTTTTTCACATGCAAAATTATTCTGACATTTTAAAACTAGGCTTTTAGGCTTTTTAAATATTCCATCCCTGGTCTGACTGGCTGACCTCCTGAGATCCCTTGAAGTTGTCAAATTTAATTTCAAATAGTTTAATTTTCCATAAAATCCTGTTTGTGGGGAATATAGTGCTTATTTTAAGCAGGTGGTTGCTTTTTCCTCCCTCGTAATAATAATGAGTGTGAATGGAAAGGTACAAGTTGAAGGAGGACTGCTAAAAACAGTGTCAATACTGTGGGTGTATAGTCAGAAGTTAAGATGAGATAACACTTGCATCAACTATGAACTGTTGTTTGGCACAGCTTTGCTTGAAATCAAAGGCAACTACATCAGCATTTTTTTTGTCTCTATGTTTTTTCATATTATTTCAATTAATACAACCCATAAATTCACCTAAGCCTAGCAGAAACCTTCTTGTTTCTAGACAGTACAAGTGTTCTGCAATCTCCCTAATTTTGTCACTCATTTTTGTATTGAAAATGTAACTCCACTGTTGACGTGTTAAGGTTTCTGCACTCAAAGGTCAGCTCTCCCTGGAGTCTCCTTTTGTCTGGAAGATGACATATATTAAAATTTTATAACAGTTCCTACTAGTTTCTGTCCCACAATCTTGGGATCAATATGGCTGTTCTTCTTCACAGCCTATCAAGTGCAACAAATGCCTTCGGTGATTGATAATGAGACTGGAATTAGGCTCTTGCAAGCAAGACTTGTTTGCATAAACATTTAAGCTTGGTCACAGGAGTGCTGGTAAAGCTCCTTTCACTTGAGATGAAAGGAGCTGCCAACACTTTCACATATGAAACAGCTGATCTTCTGAAATAACATACAGCAAGGATGGGTGCACCTGGGTCCAAGGCCACACTTGTAGCCATGATTTTTTTCACTGCGCTGCCTGCTCTTTGCACATAATTAAAAAAAACCAACAACTAATCCCTTAGTGTAAAAGTCACAGATATTAGGAAGGGGATCCAGATCACCCAAGGATATGCTTTCTTTGATTTATGTTAGAAGACTGGCCTTGGTAGTCTAAGCAAGCAAGTAGCAGTTTTGGTGGGAGTGAACTTGAGAGCAGACACCAGAAATTCCACTTGTCCTTCAGCCCCTGTAAAAGGGGGCAAACAAACACTTGTGGCTGAAAAAGCTGGGTTTCAGATGTTTCCATCAGGAAACTTTAGATAAGGTCAAGGCAATTATTTTTTTGTTCTATAGACTTACTCCACTGTGAATAACACAATGGCCTGGTTGCCTCTGGAGACTGTTATGCCCCTGGACATTATTATGTGGATAATAAGATTAGCTTAAAAGCTTGGAGAGTCACTAAATTCATATTTTCAGTGTGGGATAAATTTTTCTCAAACAGCATGACTTTTCATAATTGATTGCATATTTAAAAATGTCAGGCAGTATCCTGCTAAGTTTATTGATGAATGCAATGCATGAAATGTAATATTAAGGGGAAAAAAATAACACAGCGTCTAACAAACAAATCACGGTTTTCTTTTAAATCTCCTCTTGTCATGGGCTCTTTGAAGGATGCTGCAATACATCTTTGAGAACGAATATTACAGCTCATTGAATATTTGTGAAGGATTAAGATGCCTGTCCTCCTGGCCAGCTCTTTAACAGGGAGGATGTTGCCAGGGCCAAACCTCCATGATGAAACCATTTGGATGAGCTGCTCCCCTTTACCTTTGTAGAGAAGCCAAACTATCAAATACCTTAACACTAAAAAGATTTATTGAGATATGCTGTGATTGTGGAGGGTTCAGACAGCTCTTAGCACCTTCATTTGATCTGGTGTATGCCCCACTGGGACTGATTGATCACTTGGTGCTTATCAGTAGATAAGTGTGTGAACTGGACTGAGTGGTACTGATTGAGCTGCCAGGTGCCATTATAGACACTTGGGACAATTCCAGCATTAGGTGATCCTGTGGGCTTATATAATGTGATTGCTTAACTCAGTAGGTCAAGTTATTTTTTGGTTGGTTTATTTTTTGGGGCTTGGCTTTGTGAATGTGTGTGGTTGTTTGGACTTTCAGTTAGAGGATGGGAAAATCAGTATCTTAGCAGCTTTCTTACTTCATGCAGGTGTTAAGTTTTCCCAGCAAAATAAGCAAACATGGGCAAGTGACTTCTTTCCAGTCCTCTGCTTTTATGTTTATACATAACTCCAGGATCTGTTACCTTCTATTTTTGTGGATAAATGAATAATTAAGAAAACTCAGAGAAAAACACAGAGATTGAATTAAGGAATTACTTTCTTCAGAATAGGGAGAACCTTTACAGAGTCCTATGCAAATTGATGAGTCACATGAAATTATTTCAGTCAGTAATGCCGGCAGAAGTTTATCTTGGTGGGTAATAAAAGCAAGCATAAATGTTATTTTAAAGAATGAAAGCACTGATAAGCTCCAAGGAGTTGGTTTTCTTCTGGTGTTTTGGGTGAGAGAGACAAATACCTCTCTTAATATAGGCATAATCAGCTGTTAACCTGAAACTTATTTTTTTTTCTTCAGAAAACATTTATACTTGTCTTACTGCAGCTTTCACAACACTTTGTCTTCAGCACCTATGATATCAATGAAGCTGGGACGCTGTTTTGCATCACTTCACACTAAAGATACACTAAAGTTATTATTAAGGTCTTCTGACAATTCACACTAGATTACTCCATTCCGAATTGCCTACTGATTTTAAAAAACCTTTATGCTGAAATTCGTGTTCCTAACTGCAAAGGAAAGCCCAAACATTGGTTAAGTAAGGCTCCAAGAAAGTGATGTTTTTATACTTTTAAAATAAAATACAATGGTCTTGTCTTTGAACAAGACTAGGTTCTCTGTGTTGTAGATGAGGGAATTTCCTTAGCCTTTTCTCACAGGAGAGGTGTTCTGTTCCTCTCTGCTCAGACGGAGACCCATGAGGGACACCATTTGTCACTCATTTCCATCTGGACATCAAGCTGTGGTCACTACTGTCAGGATGTTGCCATCCAGCCAATTCCTCACGCATAGAACAGTCCATCTCTCAAATCCACATCTCTCCAATTTAGAGAGAAGGAAGTTTGGGGAGCCCTGACAAAAGCCTTGCAGAACTCCAGACAGTTGATGTCCTTAGATGTTTTCCTCGTCCACTGAAGTAGTCTCTCCATCAGAGAAGGCTACTGGGTTGGTCAGGCAGGACCTGCTCTTGGTGAGGCCATGCTGGCTGTCCTGAATCAGATCCCCCTTCTCCCTGTGCCTAAGCATAGCTTTTAGGAGGATCTGTTCCAAGATCTTCCCAGGCACAAAGGTGAGGCTGACAGGTTGGTAGTACTCAAGGTCCTCCTTTCTACCCTTTTTAAAGATGAGTATGATGTTTCTCTTTCTCCAGTCACCTTGGACTTCATGACTTTTCAAATATCATGGAGAGTGGCTTGGCAACAACATCAACCAATTCCCTCAGGACTCTGGGATGTATCTTTCAGCTCCCACAGACTTATGTATGTTCAGATTCCTCAGGGAATCTCCTCTAAGAGTGGGAGGGACTTTGCTTCCTCAATCCCTGTTTTGCAGTCCATCCATGTTAGAGGTACAGGAATAGAGTGCCAATGAAGACTTGGACAAATAAAAGTTGACTACCTCAGTTTTCTCCTTGACTGTTGTTACCAGTTGCAGTTTGTCTTTCCTCTCTTGGCAAAACGGAGTGAGAGCTGGGTTTGAGAAGGGAAACTAATAGATTGACTTCTGGGAAAATGGAGCTATATACCAGGCAAGGAAGTTGGAAGGGCTAGGCAACATTTTGGTTGTATTTGGGAAGAGCTTGGATGAGAACAGAGGAGAGATGGTTACTGTGGTAAGGATGAGTTCTGAGCTCCGATTCATGAAATGGAGTCCTAAAGGCTTAGATGGGATGATGATCTCTGAGATTATTTGGATGACGGGAGCAAAAGGCAAGGAAGGCTTTCTTTTTTAAACAAGCCAACAAGTGTGTTGTTTTCTTTTCTCCCAAAAGCCCACCGCAAAAAAGAAATTTAAAATAAAAACAAACCAAAACAAAATAACTATTGTGGGAGAGAGAGCAGAGTGAGTTGAGAAGCACTCAAGACTGAAAACTACTTGAAAAAGGATATTTGGTAGAAGATTGGTGATGTTAGCTCAACGAAGAGCAGAAATGGAAACTGAGCTAAGAGTAGAAAAGAGATAGGGTAGGCAGAGATGGCAGCAAACAGGGAGGATGTATAAATGAGCAGTGTATAGCTGTGCTACAGTCTGGAATAGGACCTGAGGCTTTTTTCTTTTTTTTTTTTTGTATTGCTCTACATCTATAATTTATAGCAGAGTTACCAATGAACAAACCCTTTGCTAATGAAATGCTTGCCTCCTATCACCTCTGCAGCTCTTGCTGTGCTTTCTGGCAGAAGAGCTTTTGCATTTAGTGTACTTGCTGTACAGGTCCAAGTGCTGTATGCCTGTGCCAGCAGCCATTGTCTGGGAGCAATTGCTCTCCTGACAGGAACTGAGAGTGCATGGGCAAAGCTCCTTTGTACAGACCCCACTGCCATGGAGCATGTTTTGGCACAGCCTTCACGTTGCAATGGCCTGTAGCAGACAGGAAAGCCTATTGCTGCTGTGAAGTTCCACTTCACCATGAGCAGGAGATACCTGTGTGATAAATATCCCTCTGTCTTCTTGATGCCTGTGTTTTGTACCACCAAGCGTTTGTTGGATGGATTATCTGCTTATGGTTTTTCTTCTGAATAACTCTGGCATATTTCATGCTCCCTGCTTTGAAAAAAGCAGCAAACACTTGAGGGTCAGGAAATGCCAGAACAAAATATGCTGTATTAATTACTTAATTGAGCCTTCTAGTTTGTGTGTGTTATTACATTGATTTTTATGAAGTGTTCATATGCCTTTCTGTGATGGTACTGCAATAGGAGTCTTTGCCATCTTTGGTGGCAATTTTACCACTCTTTTTGAGAGCAAATGGGTTTGTGGGTGACTCACTCCTTAACTTGCCTGTAGGAAAGGTCAAATGCTGGAAAAGCATGAGAATACCTAGACCTGTGATGTGAATACCTAGACCTGTGATGTGAATGACTTCTTTACGTTGTCTTCAGCAGAGTTTAGAGTGGGCTTTAAATTCAGACAAAATTTGGACTTGAATTTTTTTCCTTTTCCAATGACTTCATTGATAGGAAGAGACATAAAAGGGTTTCAGTACAGCTCCTTTAGTTTTAGAAACATTTTTTCTTGCATTATTTTTAGACACTAAATAATATGAAGCAAAGTTTTGCATTAAGAACTTATTTATATTATTTAAAAGTCTCATGGATTTTTTCTCTTTTTTTTTAACATTTGGATGCTTTGTTGTTCAAGTGTGATCTTCGATGCAATTATTAGACTTCTCCTTAGGTGAAAAAAACCCACAAACAGTATGATTTATGTTCCCATCTACTAATGCAATTTAAAGTGATGTAAAAGATCTAAAGTTAGGTAAAAAAATCAATTCCTTTTATAATCAGGGGAATTGCAAGAAACAAAGCATTTGGTAAGTAGTATAAGCTGTGTATAATTGTGATGGAAGATTCACAACACTTAAGCCTTAGGATATCACTTGAGAGAATATTCAGGATCTTGTAAATCTTTGTAGTTTAATTAAAACATTATTGGTGTAAAAAGAAGCATAAAGTTATTCTGAGCTTTTTAAAAACAGTTGCTTCAAGAGAGTCTTTCCTCTGACACGTGCTTACTACTTGCATATGTATGTTCCAAACTCACTGTAAGGGTCTGATGTGCTTTCTTAGTGTGCAGCAGCTGTTGTGGTTTAACCCCAGCTGGCAGCTAAGCACTGCACAGCTGCTCACCCCAGTGGGATGGGAGACAGAACTGGGAGAGTAGATATGAGTGAAACTCAAGAGTTGAGAAGAAGACAGTTTAATGGGTGAAGTGAAAGCTGCCTACACAAGCAAGCAAAATAAGGAATCCATTTGCCATGGACAGGCAGGTGTTCAGCCATCCCCAGGAAATCAAGGCTCCATCACATGTGATGGTTGCTTGGGAAAATGAACCTCATCACTCCAAATGCCTTCGCCTTCTTTCTTCTTGCCCCTGCTTTACATGCTAAGCATGATGCCATATGGTGTGAGATAGCCCTTTGGTCAGTGGAGATCAGCTGTCCTGGCTGTGTTCCCTCCCAGCTCCGTGTGAATCCCAGCCTCCTCACTGGTGGGGTGGTGTGAGGAGGAGAAAAGGCCTTGACTCTGTGTAAGCCCTGCTCAGCAATGTAAAAATACTTCCCTGTTATTATCAACACTGCTTTTGCAAAACAAAACAGTCTCATACTGTGAGGAAAATTAACTTAATCCCAGCCCAAAACAGCACAGCACATCTGCTGAGGAGAAGGCGCTCACATAAATCACTGGAACACCTTGATATATAAGGAAAAACTCTTTTGGAGAGCCACTAGAACCCTGCAGAAACACTGAAGAAATTCTCTGTCATAGCCATGAAATGATATTAACTGAGCAAATAGTTTTGAATGGATACCTTATGTGATGTCTCTCCCTATGTTTGCAGAATGTCCATGAAGAAAGTGATAATATGCTCAGTGCATTTGCTATTCAATAAAGTTTAAATAGCAAAGAACATTCTTCCATAAACATTGATTTGCATTTTTATTGCATACTTGTGACCAGCCAGTAGGTGTTATTTCTTCTTTCTAGTTTGACCTAATATGACCAACATGTCACGGAAAGAGGGTTTTCTCTCAGTCTGGTATAGAAAAATACGAGTTTTAATGTTCTGTTCCTTGCTGCTCTGAAGGGAAAATAAGGAGACATTTATTCTTTTTTCTGACTGAAGACAGGTGGTCCTGCTATAATTATGGTCACCTGCAGTAATCATCATCCACGTTGGAACAGATGCAGACTCTGTGCAGGGAAATTTACAGGTTACATTTGACTCAGCAGTCCAGATCTACTCTCTTATTTGTGTTGTAGAGAGACAATATTAGGGACACATGTGTTCTATTCACTCCACCCCTCTTCTAATAAATCTCATTCTAGATCAGCAGACTCCACTGTCCGTAGCTGGCAACAGGAGTGACATTGCAGTGCTGTCAAAAAAGGTTGGGAAGCTGGCCAAGGTGAAGCTGGGACAGAAGGACTGTGATAAGTTTGGCAAAGAAAAATAAATAGAAAAGGAAAGTCGGGGCAGACACTTTCTAAAAGGGTTTAGTGAGAAACCATTGCTTACTGTGGTTTTTTGAGGGGAATACTGGCTTCTCAAGAGCCTCAGTCATGCACGTTACATGTCTGAGCTCCCACGAGAGGGGTGTTTGGGATAGCAACATCTTGCTGTGCTAATAACTAATCTCTAGTGGTCTGTGTCCTTTTCTTACCTCTCATGGTTTTTGTGGTCTTCTTTGACCACGCTATCGCCACAGTGTCAATAATCCTACTAATACTGTAAATAATTGATCTAGAGTAGTTAAAAGATGCATTTTGGGTAGTTTGTTCTTTTCTAGCACAATATACCTTTGGTAAAAAACCTGCCTGTATCAGATCTAAGCTTTTGGCTCTGGAGGTGACAAGGATTTTGACTGTGGTCAGTGTGGCCTTGGAAGTCCCAGCCATTCCAACCTCACTGTCACCCTAAAAGGGAAGGACCATTTTGATAATTGGCAAGATGAGGTGTTGTGCCAAATACCTCTTTTCTAAGTAAAGGACATGTCGGTGCAGCTAGTCTGTTGGCAGTAGAAGATAAAATCAGTATTCTAAATCTTACCCTTGGGAAAGAACATTAGCTACTGGTAAAAGTATAGACCCTCTTCAATTTCACAGGAGCTTGTTCAGTCACAGCAACTGTGTGTTTAGACCTCATACCCTCTCTGAAGACATGAGTTGTATGTGGCTTTGATTTGGATCTTTTATTTTGAGGTAAAAAGGGGAAACTGGCTTTAGTCTTACCTTTTGTGGTTTGTAAAGACTGTCCTGTTTTCGAATAGGCAGTCATTGTCTATCTTGTGATTACTTGGAGGTCATCTCTGACTCCCTCAGGCAACAGGTTGATAAATGAGCTTCATTAATTTGTGTGGGGACTATGTTTTGAATTGGAATTAGTGAGGTAGGATCCAGTGCAGTAATTTGCACCTAAAAAATTGCTTATCTAAGGTGGAAGAATATGGGAAATCCTACAGGTTGTTTGGGTAAACACAGACTGAGTGAAGGGAATTGGCCTTCCACCTGATGATATTTTCATTAATTTTAAAATGTAGGTTGTAGGATGGAGGCCTGTCTTGACTCCCCATGATCAGCAGGGAGACAGCTGGCCAGAGGTGCTGCTTCCTCTCTCTGGGTCACTGGTAAACGTGGTATTTACAGGCATATTTATGGTCTGCCTGTAATCAGACAGGGATATATAGGCATTTGTGAGCCTATCTGAGCAATGGTTGGAATGAACTGGACAGGCACAAGTGAGTGCTAATAGTTTTGTAGTGCAACACACCACCAACTAATATGTCTCTCCTATTTTCCACACTCTTTCCACCATAAATTGTGTCACCCCAAAGTTTGAATTCTGGTAGCCATAGTCCTATCTGAAGCCAAAACTTAATTATCTGAGGGATTTGCCTGTCTCTGTGTGGTTTGACCTTGAGTGACAGCTGTGTATGATGGGATATTTGAGATGAGTGGTAAAGGAAAATAAAGCAGAAAGCTTACAACTAGAAAGGGTAGAGACTAGAATGACATAACAAAGCGTAGCATCCATCAGTGGTTTCCTCAGCCTAGTCTTCCAACAGCATCAGACCAGGATAGAAGCAGGACCACTCCATCCTTATTAACAGGTAGGAAAAGTGAGGAACAGTGCGGTCTTTGAGTTCTTTGCTGTTTGGAAATGTCAGGTCCTTGGACACAGAAGTTGGTGGTTGAGAAGCTGAGGTGCAGTTTGTCATTCTGCATTGAGGTAGTTTCAATCATTTTACTCTTTGGGTAGTCTCTTTCACCCTCTTAGAACAAAGTACATTGTGTTATTTAAATGCAAAAAAGTGCTCTGTTTCTCTTGATGTCAGGTCCTGATTTTGCTGACACAGTGGTAACAAGTACTTGACAGGTCAGTACTGGATAAGGTCACGTCACAAATGGCTAAGCCAGCCTAGATTGAAATGGGTTCTTCTTTCCTGTGAAGAGATGGGTTTGCTCTCATAGAAGC
>VWYI01043151.1:0-54580 GCA_013399455.1 Anthoscopus minutus
TGGGAACGGGAGCCGGAGAGCACCGGGGGGATACCGGGAGCAGAGGCCTGGCATCGGCTGCCACCGGGGTCCCTGCCGGGGTGCCGCGGGGTTCTGGAGTTTTTTTCTTTTTCCTTTTTTTTTTTTTTGCAAAAAAAGGGTTAAATTGATTGANTCTTTTTCCTTTTTTTTTTTTTGCAATAAAAGGGTATAATTGATTGAAAACGCTGAAATAAATCCCAATCGCTCGTAACCACGATTAGATTACGGCGGGCGATTCATTACGGGGGACGGCAATCGAGTTAGGAGGGAGCGGCCGAGGGCCGCGGGGACCCTCCGGCACCGCACGGACAGAGCTGCGTGCGCCGGGACGCACGGACACGGCACGGGGACAGACGGACAAGGACAGCCGGGAGCAGGCGGCCGCACGGCGGGGCACAGCCCGGCACAGGCGCTGGTGCAGCGGGATGTGCGGCTGCGGCACGGAGCCATGCTTGGGGACACACCGAGGGACACACGGACACGGAAGGACACCGGATGGCTCTGCACACCCGGCCTCCGCATCCATCTCCACGGCTGCCGTGCGAAGGCCTGTAGGATCCCTGTCCACGTGGGAAAGGCCAGGAAAGGGCCCTTATGGATTACCCCAGTGCATGGAATTGGTGCCGAATGGGAGCACGGTGCAGATCCTGCTGTGCGGGTACACGGTGTGCAGCCCCCGGTGGTCTGGGAGTGCTGGGAGAGAGTTTCCTGACTGAAAAGAAAACCAAAAAAATCCTCACAGAAAGTGGCTCTTGAATTGGCACCCCTGTGGGCAGAACCCCCTACCTTGGGCAGCCCCTTCTGTGGGTATCTTCCCTCTGGGCAGCCCCCAGTGGGTAGACAGACCCCCACTGTGGGTGTCCAAAGCCTGTGGGCAGCCCCCCACCATGGGCAGCCCCCCCACCCTGTGGGGACAACTCTGCTGTATGAGGTTGATCAATGAAGTGAGGCCAAATGAGCACAATTAAAGTCAATTTAATGAGGATCCCCCCCACATCCACCCCCCAGCCCTGCAGCTGCCTTTGTCCACTGCTGCTGCCACTCTCATGGTGCCTGTCCCCCCCCTCAGCTGTGTCTGGGCCACCACAGAGCCCCCTGAGCACGGTGTCCCCCTTGGGGGGCAAGAGGGGACCCCAAGGCTGGGGTGTGGTGGCAGAGGGCACGGCCTGTCCCTGCACAGAGTGCAGTGAAGGGAATGCAATCCCAACAGTTTCCCTCCTCAGCTGTTTTCCTGAGCTTTATCCTCCCGGGAGCTGCTGAACCTCCTCGGAAGGGAAAGGAACCTCGAGGGTCCCCTGACACTCCTGGGGCGGGAGCTGGGAACAACCCCTGGTGCTCCCTGGATCCCCCCACCACTGTGGTGGGACCCCCGGGCTGGTGTGTCCCCTCTGCTGTCCTTCACGGCTCATCCCAGGGCTCCCCACGGCTCAGAACGGAACGGCACGGAACAGCACAGCACGGCTCCGGGGACAGGCGGGTTTCCAGCTGGCCTCGGCCTTCCCGGCGCGTCTCAAGGCCGTCTGTGTCCAAGGGTTGTGTTTGCCGGCGCGGAGGGACGAGGTGGCTCCGTGCCGCTGTCCCCTCTGCTCCCAGCTCAGGGACCGCGGCCCCTGCCCCGCGCCCCCCGCGGGTGGGGACAGTGTGGGGCACAGAGCCGCAGCCGCTCGGGGGTCCGAGGAAAAAGGCAGGAACTTAACTCCCATTAACCATCCCATTGTACCGGCCGTGGGAATAATCGGGTTTGCTAATGCAATTGCTGCCGCGATGCGAAAATCCGACTGGAAAATGTATTAGAGCAATTATCCGCCTCCCTCCGCAGCCGGCGGAGCATTAATATTCAATTTTGATGTGGAAGCCCTATTATGTTAATGACTTCGGTGACAAAAGTCGTTAATGTAAGTCGGTTCCTTTATGGCGCGGCATTAGCCGGGGTGAGCGCGGCCGTGGCCACGGGGCGGGATGGAATGAGGGGCACGGCGGAGGATCCGGGATGGGGCTCCCTGGGGAGCCGGGATGAGCCCCCTCCCCACCCTGCACAGCCCTCACGCCTCGGGCGGAGCGGCCGCTCCCCGCGGCCGGAGCTGCCGGTGCTCCCGAGGCTGTGCCGGGGCGGATTATCCGCGCTGCAGCGCATCCGGCAGCGCCGCTCCCTCCGCTGCAGCTGCCCTCCTTTGTTCTCTCCCCGGGCCCCGGGAGATGCGCCGGTGCTTCCCTGCCTGCCGGAGAGGGCGACGGGGCTGGCCGGGCCGGCCGCTGTCCCGGCCATCAGGTGACACCGGGGCTGTGCCCCTGCCCGGTGCCGCCGCCGTGGTTTGGCAGGTCTGGCTGGATGGGGGATGGAGCCAGAGCCGTGGGCTGGTGATGGGAGACGCAGGGAGGAGGATGAGGAGCAAAGCAGCAGCGGAATCAGCGCCCGCTGGCCTGGCCATCGGCAGCCACCACCACGGCTCCCAGTCGGGAATGCCAGTGCCATGGCCAGTGTGACACTGAGCTGTGCTGTGATGGTGTCCTGGAGCACTGGAGGGACGGGAACGGACAAACATGGAGCTGGGAGCTGCCTGTGACAGAGAAAACGACCGTGACCTTCACCTCTCCAGGAAAGAGCTCGTCCTGCTGCCGCTGGGCTGGGAGTGGCCCAGCTTTGCCATGAGTGTCGCCATGGGACTGGCCTGGCGCTGGGGACAGCTGGGAACCGGGATATTTCTCACAGCCAAGGAGGGGACAGCAGATCCCAGACACAGGATGGGATTTCCCAGTGGTCCTTTCCGGGACCCCTTGGGAGGCTCCTGCCCGGTGCAGTCCCCTCCGTGTAGTCGGTGTTAGCCACAATCCTGTCCCAGTACACGTGGCTGTGTTCCAGCCCTGGGGTTTCGTTGTGGTGCAGTTCCCTTTGCATGGGGGCTGCAGCAGTTGGGATTTGCTGCCCGGAGCCCCCAGGGCGATGTCCCTCACGCCAGTCCCGGCAATAACAGATGAGCAGGACCACAGGCATCCAACTACAAAATATCCCTGCTGCCACCTCTGCCTGTCAGGGTCAGCCCCGACCCAAAACACACCCCGGACAGAGCCCGAGGTTTGCAGCCGGGGCTGGGGCCGCTTCACCGTGGTCCCCCGGAATCTGCCGGAGCAGGAACCGTTGGTGTCACAGGGACAGCACTGACAGCGTACGGACAGGAACGTGTCCTTGGCACTGCTGGGGACGGGGCACCCGCTGCGGACACAGCCTGCTGGCACGGGGTCTCGCACGGCCGCGCCGGGGTCCCCCCGGTCCCCTCGCTGTCCCCGGTCCCCGCGGAGGCGGCTCCGCGCGCACGTGGCCGACTTGGGCCGTGCCCCGCGCTCCGCCCCGCGCCCCCCCCGCGCGCCCATTGGCCCAGCGCCTCCCATCCCGCGCTGCTATTGGCCCAACGCCGTCCGTCCCGAGCTCCCATTGGCCCAGCGCCCCCCATCCCGCGCTCCCATTGGCCCCGGAGCCCTCCACAAACAAAGGCCGGAGCCCGGCGGGGGGCCCGGCGCGCCGCTCTGATTGGCGAGGCCAAGGGGCGGGGCTGTCCGGCCAGGCCCCGCCCCCAGAGCAGCGCCGGGTGTCCTTATTTGGGTCTGGGCTGGGCGCGCTCATTCATGCGCGCGAGGAGGGGCGGGGCCAATGCGGGGCTGCGCTTCCCGCCCGCGGCGCGCGCGGCTCGTTCCCACGGCGCGGGCGTGAATGAATGGGCGCGCGCGGGGGCACCGCACCGGACCCGTGCGGCTCGGTAAGGTCCGGTAAGGCACCGTGTGGCTCGGAACGGCTCGGTACAGCTCGGTGCCTGGGCTAGGCGTGGGTACGTGCGGGTGGGGAGCGTGTCCACGCGCGGGTGGGACGGTGATGGGCTCGCGTGGGGTGGGCGCGATCGTGTCCTGAGTGTGCGTGGCTGAGCGTGGATCCCCCGTGGTTGTATCCCCGGCGCTGTATCCACCTCCACGCCTCTCTGTGCCTTGCACACCCACGCGTGCTTTGTTCTGGGAGGCAAAGGGAGCTTCTCGGGGCATCGCTGCTGCCGAGCCCCTGGGGCAGCACCAGCGTCCCAACTGCTTGGGGACCTCCATCCCAAAATCCATCCCATGGTGAGTACCCACTGTGGGGCCCCACGGGTGACAGTGGGCTGGCAGCGTGGCGGGGACACCAAGGCCTCTCGCCTCTCTCCAGCACAGGCTGTGCTGTTTGTCCCACGCTTTTTTGACCTCCCCAGATGGATTTGGCCCCTTGCCTCCATCCTCCTGATCGTGCCCATAAATTCATTCCCGATCCCGTTCCCAACCTGCCAGGCCCTTGCGGGACATGCGGCAGCTCCCAGCCCGTGCTAGAGATACGCACTGAACTTTGGTCCCTGAGCAATTAAGGTGCCTGAAACTGCACTTCATTAATGGTTGTTCTGCAATAAAACCCATCAAACTGCCCTTATTTGCAATATAAAACTGCAATTTGTTTTAATTTATGTTTTCCAATCCCTGCTGGGTGGTTCCTGGGATCTGCCAGGCATCTGTCACTGGACCCAGCTGTCGGGAGCTGGGTGGCGCTGGGTGCTGGTCCCTGGGTGAAGGGGGGACATGCAGTGGGGTGTGGGTGGGCTTGCCCCAGGTTTTGGAGTGGGGGTCCCCATTCCTTCCCATTCCCCATGGGCGCTGTGCTATGTCTCCCAAGAAGGGAGGGCAGGGATGCTCTCATGGTTCCAGGGAAGAGCATCCCTGTGCCATGGGAGGGTCATGGGAGCCCTCTGACAGGAGCTGTCACTGGGGCAAATTCCTGAACAAGAGATGGACGGGTGGGAGCAGAGATGGACGTGGCTGTTTTCCTGGGACAGCATCACCCGTGGGAGCTGGGAATCTGGCACAGCTCAGCTCAGCGTGTGCCAGCACATGCGTGCACATCCCTGCGGAGCAGCATCGGACACAGCAGCGGCCCCTGCACATCCCGAGCGATTTGTACTTCCACAAAGCAGCGCAAGATCCCTGTGGGATCAGCCAGCCCTGAGCCCCCATTTCTAATTACAGTAATTGTGGCTCTGGCATCCCCTGGGGCTGGTTGTTCTCCGTGGCTCCAAATCCGGCGAGAGGAATCTGGGCCATGGGGCAGGACTGGGAAGGGCTCTGAGCCACCTGGGATTCCCAGTGGATCCTGTGGTGGGAACGCTGCTGCTGGCTCCCAAACCCAGCAGGGCCGTTTGCCAGCTCCCAGTGTCCCCTGCCGGCAAGGTCGGGGGTCCCTGGTACTGCTGCCCGGCCCTTCAGGGTGGTTGGGGCTTTCCAGAGCATTCTCCTTGCTCTCGGCAGGTTTGTGATGGGAAACTGCCCTGGTGCTGCTGGGACAGAGCCCGGCTCCTGCTGGAGGCAGAATTTGGGATGTTCAGGGCTGCCGGGCAGCTGATGGTACCTGAGGAGCTGCAGAAAACCCCATTCCCTGGGGATGGGCACAGAGGAGCCTCGGGCCTGTGGGACAGGAGGGTGGCAAAGTGGGGGCAGCTCCCCTGGTGTCCCCCTCCCATGTCATGGGGACTCCTGGCTGGCTCTGCACATTGCCCGAGCCCCTGGCTCCCACTCGGACATGGAGAAGCCACCTGAGCCCTTCTTCTGAGCATGGGTGATATTCCCGAGGGGATCCCTCATCCCACCCCGGGGACACACACGGATACAGCCATCGCTCCGGCACGGGAGCCAGGAAAACGCAGCCGGAGCTACCGATCCCGGGCCGCACCTGGAGGGAATTAGTCCTCCTGTTCACCTCCCTGCAAACCTTTTGTAGAGCGAATTCCTGCGGTTTCCCATCGCAATTGCTGCAAATTATACGAGCGCCGCGTTTCGATCCGACGGGAACGTGCCCTTGGCGAGTGCCACTCGGAGCTGCCGCCACGCCTGGCCTCGAGGGACCCTTCCAGAGCCCCTCCCCTGCATCTTTCCTTCTCTTTCCCTTATCCTGTGGGATGTGGGGGGCACGTCCGCGGCAGAGCTGGGGATGGCTCTGGTTGGGATGGGGAGCAGATGTGTGTGCACAGCTGGATCCGTGCCCAGATATGCAGGCGGGAGGGGATGCCGGGGGTGATGGGCTGCCCTCGAGGGGATTTCAGGGGCCCCATCACGCCGGGGACCCCCGCTCGGGTGCCAGCGCTGCCCAGCGTGTGTGGTCACGGATGTACACGCACACACGCATGTGAAGGCATGGGCACACCCATCTCCGTGCCTTTCCACGCATGGATCTGCATGGATGCGTGTCCCCGTGCATTCCCGCACCTCCTTGGCCGCGCTCAGCTCTCCGGGGGTGCCCCCGACCATGGGGAACCCCCTTAACCCTCCAGGACCAGCGAGTCCAGCCCTCCACGGCGGCACGAGCGTCCCCGCTCGGCGACATCACTTCCTGCGGCGGCGGCGGAAGCCGGAAGTGCCGCTGTGGCCGGTGCCGGGTCGGGGCGGGCCCGGTGGGGCCATGGCGGCCACGGCCGGCTGAGGGGGACCGGGGACACCGGGCGCTCCGAGCCGGCCGTGGAGCTCGGGGAGCGGCCACAAACCGCGTCCCCCGCCGCGGGGATCCTCCGCCCCGGGCCATGGCGGCGGCGGCGGCTGCGGGTTCCAACTGGGGCCTGATCATGAACGTGGTGAACAGCATCGTGGGGGTGAGCGTGCTCACCGTGCCCTTCTGCTTCCGACAGGTGAGGGGCCGCCCGCCTGCGCTGTGTCCGAGCGGGGTGCTGCCGGTGTGCCCCCGGCTGGGGCGGGGGTGTCGGTCCGTGCCCTTGGCAGCCTGAAGCCCCTCTGAGCTCCTCCATGCCCGGAGAAGGCGGGCAGAGGCCACCTCTGCCCTTCTGGTGCGAATTTGGGGTGTTGGTTGCCTGGTTGGAAAGGAAAGTAAGCAAGGGAAAAGCTTAAGGCTCAGATGGGGCATCTTGTGTTCCAAGCAATGTGTTTTTCTTAGTCATGAAGTCTCCAACTCCAAACTTCTGCGCCAAACTTTGGGTTTTTCCCTGTCCTGTGCTGTACAACTGATCGTTTCTGCCTGTCTTGTAAGGAGAAGGGAAAAACTAAATTAAAGGATTTACCCATATGATAAACGTTGAGTTGGCTTGGAGGCTTTTCCAAGCCCTCGCTGTGCCCCCACAGCCTCCCCTGGGATCTGGGCCTGTTCCAAGTCACCTGGTCGGTGCCCTGTGCTTCCCAGCCCTGTGAACAGCAAGGCAGGAGCTGGGTGAGGAGTCTGTGCTGCCAGATGGTTGTTGATAAATAAGTTTGCAGCAGAGGAGGCACCTCGGGGTCTGTCTGTGCTCCCCTGAACCCACTGGGAGCTGTGGATGGATGAGCCAGTCTGGGAATTCTACTCCACAAGCTGCTGCCAGTTCACTCCTTGCTGCTTGGACTGGTACAGCAGGGAGCTGTGGGAAGCAGGAGTGTGCTCCACGTGTCCTTGTGCCCTGGAGAGAGTGCTATGGAGCTGTTAGGAAGGGGACAGGGCTTCTTGAAAGAGGGAAAAATGTGGCTGGAACACATGGGGTAAGCTGAGGTTGCTGGGTGGGCTGTGGGGGAGCCTGACCCCCTCATCTCCTGCTGCTCTGCTCCATTGCAGTGTGGGATCTTCCTGGGAGCCGTGCTGCTGATCTTCTGCTCGTGGATGACTCACCAGTCCTGCATGTTCCTGGTGAAGTCGGCCAACCTCAGCAAGCGCAGGACCTACCCCGGCCTCGGTGAGACCCCAGCTGCTTCCCAGCCCTCCTGCACTTCTCACAGCACCGTGACCTCGGCCTCCCTGTTTACATTTCCTCAGCGGTGCTGTTGGAACAACAAATGTTTTCTTGCTGCTGTTCCCAGTTTCCCTTGTTCTGCCTTGGCCTCTCCCCCAGGGCAGTGCTGGGGTTGGGTCCTGCTCCCCACAGCCCTGTTAATGGGTGCTGAGTTGTTTTGACTCCGTGGGGCAGGGGAGGAGATGATCCAAACCCCAGCTCCCGGGAGCCATCTGGGATGAATTGTGGGTCTGGGATGAATTTAATTATGGGTCTGGGCACGCGTTCCCCACCCATTGCTGCCGGGACAGCGGGTCCTGCCAGCCTGGCATGGAGCTGGGCTGCCTGGATCTGAGCTGGGAGCTCCTTTATGGCTCAGCAGAGAGGAAACAGAGTGAGGTTCCAAAGGGCTGAGAGAATAAAAACATCTGGAAGATCCCAGGGTGGGTTTTGGCAGAGCCTGGCCACCCTTGGAGCTCAGCGCTGGCGCCGGGGTTGGCCTCTGCTCGTGGCCTGTCTTGGAATTCTGACTGACTCGGGGAGCAGGAGGAGGTGTTTGGGTTCCAGTCATTGCTGTTGGCATACGAAGCAGCAGGAAAAGTCGCCTTTTCCTTGTTCTGCCTTATTTTCTGTGGGAGAAGGGAGCTGGTTGGCGCTGCCCTGGCACAAGGGCTCCCACCAGCTGCTGACAGATGGGTTTGCTCCTCCCTCGGAGTGCCCGAGGTGCTGCTCCCAGGAAGCACATCCTGGCTTCTGCCAACTTGTATCTGCTAGAAACAGGAAAGATGGAGAAGCTCCATGGCCTGGGAGGTTGTTTTGGTGCCAGAGGGAAGGGGGAGCCTCCGGAGTGCCCAGCCCAGCTGCCGGTGCCGCTGCTCCCTGCCCCTCACAAGACGCCTTTGTGCGCTGCTTCCCGGAGGACACAGAGTCCCCTCCACCTTGGAGCGTGTCCTGGGAAGAAGGGATCCTCTGCATACCCTGGAGCCAAGGGGCTGGAATACAGAGAGGGCCAGCAATACTTCCCAGCTTCCTCCTGGCAGCAGCGCCGGTGCCCACTCCCGGTGCCCTGGGAGAGGTGCCACGGGCCGGGAGCGCTCCCACGCCGCATCCCAATGCTCCGAGGTCGGGCAGCTCCACACAGACCCCCTTTGTCCCCACAGGCTGGGCCCAGGGACATCTGTGGGCACTCCTGGGAGGCTTTGGCAGCGCTGAGCCCCGAGGAAAGCTGCACATTCCCTGCAGGCAGGCAGTGCCTTCCGGAGGAACACCGGGAGCGACGGCTCCGGCACAAAGGGTGTCCCAGGCTGGGGCTGGCACGGGCTTGTCACTGCTGTGGGAAGGGGAAGGGCTGCAGGGAGATGTGTGGGTGAGGAGGGAAGTGGGAGGCAGTTCCCAGATGGATTTTAACCAGGGGAATGAGTGAATCCCTCCCCTTCCAGCAGCACTTGGGATGTGCTGGGGCTGTGCTGGGCAGCTCCTGGGGGGAAGCAGGGCAAGGGGCTGAAGCTCTGTCCCAGGAACCACACTGGGTTTAAAAGGCTTCTCCAGCTACTGAGCAAGCTCTGCCCAGTTTGGGGGCATTCCGAGATCCCATTCCAAGGATTTGACTGTACTATTTTACTGTTGTGACCTCCTAGAGAAGATAAAGAGTCATGTTTTCACATTGTCCCCAGGTGGGGACACCTGCCCACAGTGTTTGGAGGCTTGTTCTCATTGAACATCAATTCCAAACAGCCTGGGAGATGGGCTGGTTCCAGCATCACCCGGGGCTGTGTCTGTATCCAGAGGCTGGAATGTGCTTTGGAAGGATCAGCAGCACCATTCCTCCATTCCCCCCACCCTGAGCTCAGCCTGTCACTGACCCATCTCCAGGAGGGATGTTTTCCTCTTGCTGGCTCCTCTTTCTCCTCCCAGACCCTTCGTCTGTGGGCCTGACCCCCCAGGGCTGTTGCCTTTTCCCTCATGGTTGTGAATTCCCAGAGGAGGCCGGAGCAGCCGCTCGCCGTGCCCGGGCACAGAGCCTGGTGGCGGCTGTCCCACTGCCCTGTCACTGATCCAGCAGCTATTTTGGGTGCTCCCCCACATCTCTGCTCTGGGCTGTGGGTCCCTGCCGTGCCTTTTGCTCATTCTGTGGGAGAACATCTCGTCTCCTGAATTTTTAGCTAGAGTAGAGTCCAAGGAAATCAAGAGTTGGAGCTAATATTTAAAATAGCAGAAGAAGCTTCCAGAAAGGACTGGAGTTTGTTTTCTGGCGGGTGCTGGGAATGTTGGGCTGTGCCTTGAGGGAAGGCAGAGGGGACTCCAGGGTGGTGGGTTCATGCTGGACCTCACTGGCAGATCTGGGCACTGTGGTCTGGGTTTGGCAGCAGAGCTCCCCATTCCCGTTCTGCCCAGTAAGAGCTAAAAATAGAAGTCAAGTTTTCTTGGCATTGTCTTTTTAAGAGAAAACCCAGTGATTTGAGGAGTACTGAGCATTTTCTGCTCCAACACAAGGATGGGAGGGGGGAAAGCAAAGCCTTGGCAGCAGCCCTTTGGTGTGGGTTGGGAGCACTGGGTATTCTGGGAATGGGATTGAACGTTCTGGGCACCAGCTCAGCTCTCCCAGCCAGTGATGTCGGGCAGCCCAGTTTGAGGGGGAAGATAAAAATAAAAAGGGGACTTGGATTGGAATTCTGCACCACTTTAACTTTCGCCACACACAATCTTGAACAGGAATATTTTCTCTCCCATTGCCTTTAATGGCTGCCATGTGTGGCTGCTGCTTCGCACCACTTCTGGTTTTAAACAGAAAAAAAAGAACCTGCTTGCTGGCTTTCCCTGATCCCTGTTCCTGTCTTATGTGGTTTTCAGTTTCCAAAGGGAAAGGCTGAAAAAGAAAGTGGGAGGGTGAGGGAAACAGCCCCAAAATACCAGTGGTGGGTTCCTGCTGCTCTGCCCTATGTCACTGTTAGTGTCCAGTTGTGAACTGACATCTTTCCCTGTTCTGGACCTTTCTTTGACTAACTTCCACTCTTTTTTCCCTTTTATGCCAGCATTTCACGCCTATGGAAAAGCAGGAAAAATGTTGGTGGAAACAAGGTAAATCTGCAGCAGATTCAGAGTGTGAACAGTTTGGGTGTCTGTTGAAAACTTTTCTGAGCCTTGCTGTGCTCTCCTTCCTTCCTTCCTTCCCCTGCTGCCTCCACGGGAGGCTGAGTGAGATGCCCTGAGCACAGCTCGCAGGTGTCACCTCCATCCCGCCTGTTCCAGAGCTCCTGGAGACGGGAGCACTTCCCAGGGGCACAGGAGGTGGGGATGAGCTCGCTCCTGCTCTGCTCTGAAATCGAGCCGTGTCACTCGTGGCAGCTTTCCAGGGGTGACATCCCTGCTGCTGAGTTAGTGGGAGGGAGTGTCTGCTTCCTTGGATCCTGGGATCTGCTCTGCTCCTGCCCTCTGTGCTCCTTTCCCTGTGAGATGCCTTGAGGGGGAATCCTGCCTCCATCTCTGCTTCCTCCCATGACCCCAGTGCAGATGTCAGGTGATGGCATAATCCTCACAGCCCTGCTTTTTCCAGCAGGGATTCTTTTCCAGGCATGTTGAACCCAGGGCCAGCAGTGGTGCCGGCTCCTTCACTCTTCCCAGCTGCAAACTTCTGCACAGCACTAAAAATACACAGAATATTCCTCAGATGTTACTTGTCCATGCAAGCAGAGGCTGTAATTGCCACAGGGGTATTCTATAATTGGAACTGGGAAGGAAAGTGGTCCAGGAGTGGGAGGAGAAGCAGTTTATAGACAGTCTTTTCATTAAAGTGTGGTCTGTTGTGTGGAGAGACAATGGAGACCCCACTGGATATTGAGACTCTCGTGGCAGGGTCCTGCTGTGGGTGTGGGTCTCGTGCTGATTCTTTTGAATTTTTCAGGAGTTCAAGGAATTCTTGTCATCTCCAAGATTAGTTTTCTTTGGGATTTTTTCTCATGGCTCCCAACAGGAGTTAAACCCATGCACAGGTTGTGGGCAGAGCTGTGTGTCCGAGTGTTTGGTGTGGATGGAGGTTCTCTGGTGGCTGTTTTATTGGGATGGGGTGCAGAGGGGGTGTCCTGCTCTTCCCAAGGCTGAGGATGGAAGCATGGCCCTCCTAACCCATCCCTCTTTGTGTTTGCAGCATGATTGGGCTGATGCTGGGCACTTGCATCGCTTTCTACGTCGTCATTGGCGATTTGGGCTCCAACTTCTTTGCCCAGATGCTTGGATTCCAGGTGAATAAATCACTCCTGCAGTGCTCCCAGACCTTGCACTGGGCCCTGTGTTCCCTGGATGCAGCAGGGCTCCTGCCTCAGAGTGTGCTCAGCACCCCCTGGGGTCCCCTCATGGAGAGATCCTTGTGCACAGAGCCTGTGGGAAATCTGGGAAGCTCAGACATATGGCAAACAATCAGCTGTGTAAAACTCCAATAAGGCATTTCCATCAAAGGAATTCTTTTTAACTTGGTCTCCTATTAATTCTGGAGCAGATTCCTGGGGGAGATAATGCTTCCTGCCTTAATTCCTGCCCCAGTGGGTAGTGACAGGCAGTTCCTCTGCCTGAGTTCTCCTCCCTGTAGTTCAGGAGGGATTTTTGTCTTGTCCCTGGCTGTTTTTGTGGCCAAAGTCTCTGTGTTCTTGCCTCCTCAGCCGTGTGATGAGCCTGCTGCTGGCTCAGGATGCTCAGAGGCAAGAGGTGCTCCTCAAAGCCGGCACGAGGGCCGTGCAGGGAAGCAGAAGGATTTTTGGTAGAGTGTTATCTGTGCTGCCTGATGCTTCTAAGCTCAGATTAAGGGACTGTGAAGTTAAAAAAGATGCGTTGAGGCTGCAGCCAAATTAGGTATTAAATATTTCCAAGCATTCCATAGTGTTCTGCTATAATAAATACCAGTGTGAGGCTTTGATTAATTTTCTGGATTGGAGTTTTCAACACTTTCAATTTCTCGTCTCTCCAAGTAAATTTAGGTTTTATTTAATTGCATGAAAATACCTAAACAGCTTGTGCTGGATTAGCATTTAACCCCCCCAGCCACCCCCCAAATTCTTCCAGCTTGGACCTGTCACACACTGCAGAGCAACAGTGGCACCCAGTGACTATCTCAGCTCAGCACAGACAGAGCCCACAGAGCTTGGAGCTGCAGCGTCTTCAAACACCTCCAGACACAGGATTTCACTGTTTAAAGTTGCTTTTCACTCTGGAAGGATGAACCATGCCAGGGTTTGCTGTTTGTGTGGGTGTGTTGGGTATCCTCCCTGCTCCAGGTGATTGTGCAGGTCTCCTTTGCAGGTGTCGGGCGCGTTCCGCATTGTCCTGCTCTTTGCTGTCTCCCTGTGCATTGTCCTTCCCCTGAGCCTCCAGAGGAACATGATGGCCTCCATTCAGTCCTTCAGTGCCATGGCTCTCATCTTCTACAGCGTGTTCATGTTCGTGGTGGGTACGGACACTGGCGATCCCGTTTTCCTACTTTCTGTTGCTTTTTAATGACCTGATTCACCTCCTAGATTCCCTGTGGAATTCCTCCTGCGATTCCCTTGTGGAGTCTCAGCCCTGTCTCACCCAAATTTCAGGACTGGAAGAAAAGGGGGGTGTGGGACTTCTTTCCATGTAACTTTTCTAGTAGGCTGTGCAGGGTCACACCTCAGAGCTGCCCCCTCAGGGTGGTGTGGAACCTCCCAGGAGCTGTGCCTTTAAGAAACCACAACATTCCCAAGAGTTGGCCGCACTCTGAAACATCTCTGGGGATTAGAAATCCCATCCAAGGATATTATAAACAGACATTCAGACATATTTACCTTCTGCTTCCTGTGCAACCCAACTCCTGCCAGTTCTTGTGTCCATGGCAAGGGAGCTCCCTGGCCTCGGCTCCTCCCCCTTCCAGAAAGTTTTTCCTTCTCTTTGGTGAGCTGGTGTTGTTAAATGGCCCTGGAGCAGCAGGTGGGATCCTGTTTTAGGACCTTTTGTCTCTCTCTGCTGAACAGGATTCTCTGAGGCCAACGGTGCTTCCTGTTTGGATGTAAAAACACGTTTTAAAAAACACATTTTAAAAAGTGCAAAGGAGGTTGCTTTGAGCAATAATTCTCACAGTTAATGTGAGGGTGGAAATTGTCCCACCCTGGTGTGTGCTGCGATGTCTGATGGCATCAAACAGCAGGGGAATGCCATAGATCCCTTGAAATACTCCCTGGGATCCTTGGTGGCCCTGGGAGCTGTGTGGGTGGGATGTGGAGCTGGGGGATTGGGATGGGGCTGTGGTGGCAGCTCAAGCTGCTCCCAGTGGAGCTGTCACACTCTGCTTCTTATCCCAGCCTGGCACTGCTGCTCCGTGGAGCTGTTTGGGGCTGGTTCCTCACCCCTGCTCTGTGTCCTGGCTGCAGGTTGTGGTGTCCTCCTTCAACCACGGGCTCTTCAGCGGGCAGTGGCTGCAGCGAGTGAGTTACATGCGCTGGGAGGGCATTTTCCGCTGCATCCCCATCTTTGGAATGTCCTTTGCCTGCCAGTCGTAAGTACCTGCCATTCCCAGCCCTGGCAGTAGTCCCTGCAGTGAGTTTGTGTGAGTGCACAGGGTCAGGAGGATCTGCAAGGGATAGATACCATCTGCTTTGGTGGTTTGTTTTCATCTGAGTATTTTACAGCTCGCTGAAGTTCAGCCTCTCATTCAGTCCTGACCCTTTTGTTACCCAGATCCTTTTGTTATTCTATTTCACCTGGGAATTCTTGTAATGGAGCAACATGAGACCACTGGAGACAAACAGCTCCTCAGGAGTTTCTGGTGCAGCTGCAGGAGGGATGAAATTCCCCTGGTTCTTGAAGGGGGAATGCTGGAGCACCAGGAAAGGCTGTGCCACCCCACTGTGTGACCCCCACACCGTGAGCAGTGAATGCTGGGGGCTGCTCTGCTTCGCTAAATTTCCTGGAGAACACTCCAAAGATTGCACAGTTGTTGACTTTGGAGGGTTGTTCCTGCATTTCCAGTTCCCTGGGTTTAGTGGCATATGGAAGGAGGTGAGAGCAGACCAGGCAATTTCCACCTTTCCAGTTCCCTGTTTTTGCGAGGGATTCTGCTGCCAAGTGGAAGAAGGTGAAGGCAGGCCAGGCTGTTCCAGGTTTCCAGCAGCATTCCCTGCTGCACCAGGACAGCACGTGAGTGCTACGTGCTGGCCAGAACCGTGGCAGCTCTAAGCAGTGTAAATCCAGCCCTGGACGTGGGAAGGACTGGCCTCCTCTGGAAGGACCATCCTCCTCTGGAAGCCTGGCAGAGCCGGGCTTCCCCTGTGTAGTTCCAGCAAATGGGTCTCGTGCCAGCAGTAAATGAATGTGACAGATAAAATTTGCTCAGACTGCTGTGTTTACACCCACTCCAAGATCCAAATCATCATTTCCCACTTACTGGCTCTCTTGGCAGCTCAGATCCTACCCCAGCACACTCCAGGCTTGCTGTTTAATGTCTCCATTACAACTGGCAAAGGGAATTGTGTTCTCTTGCAGGTTTACCTTGTTAACAAATCCCTTTTATTTTTCTTTTCCTTGTGGAAACCACGCAGTACCCAGCACAGTTTTCCTGGGAGTTGGAAATGGTTTGGTCTGGACCTGAGTGTGCCTAAATATGGGCTCCATGGCAGCACTTTTGTGGCAAACCCAGTCTAAAGTTGTGTATTTTTTCTGAGCATCAGAAAAATACACTGTCCCCAGCCCAGACAATAATTATATATATATTTATTTATTTCCATCTATTCTCTCTCTTTCTCTCTCTACCTGCCTGCTATTTATTCTATTCCTGTCTTTATGTGTAGTTTATCTATATAATCTCAGCTGAGTAGTTTTAATTTTGCTAACCTCTGAATCACCTTTCTAACCATCCCACACACTGCAGAGCCTCCCTGTTTCCCTCGTTTTTTCCCTCCCAAGCCTGAATGTTTGACTGGACCCTTCCCTTGGAAGGCCAGAATGTAGCTGGAGGTGGCTGTGGAGAGGGTAGGGTGGAATCCCAAATGGAGAGATTCCTGGGGAAGCCAGTCTCCTCACTCCCCAGGCAGAATCCCAAATGGAGACTCCCAGGAAAGCGAGTCTCCTCATTCCCAAGGAGGAATCCCAAATGAATGGATTCCCAGGGAAGCCAATCTCCTCATTCCCAAGGAGGAATCCCAAATGAATGGATTCCCAGGGAAGCCAATCTCCTCATTCCCAANAGATTCCTGGGGAAGCCAGTCTCCTCACTCCCCAGGCAGAATCCCAAATGGAGACTCCCAGGAAAGCGAGTCTCCTCATTCCCAAGGAGGAATCCCAAATGAATGGATTCCCAGGGAAGCCAATCTCCTCATTCCCAAGGAGGAATCCCAAATCCCAGGGAAGCCAGTCTCCTCATTCCCAAGGAGGAATCCCAAATCCCAGGGAAGCCAGTCTCCTCATTCCCAAGGAGGAATCCCAAATCCCAGGGCAGCCAGCTGTGCTCCCTGCTGGTGCCCCCAGCCCTGGTGTGTGTCCTGGAGCCGACGTGCTCGGCCTCCTTTGACATTGAGGGTTTAAGGGTTAAGGATCTTTCTGCTTGGCCTCAGCCTGACACACTTCCTAGGAATGGCCTGGTGCCCTCTGGAGCTGGGGATATCCCTTCCCATCTCCCTGCATGCTCCCCACTCTTCTCCCAAGAGTTCCAGGATGCAGCCTCTAGAATTAAACTAACAAGAGGTTAATGAGTTGCTAAAATATGCACCTGATGTCAAAAAGGACATTCCCCACGCTTTCCAAGGCTGTAAATACCCCAAATCCCGGGGAATTGGCACTCCCAGCTTTCTGTGAAGCGAGCTGAAGTAGGACAGGCGCTGCTGCGCTGGGGTTTGTTTGTTTAACTTTTCCTTCAGACAGTGGGATGCTCCAACCTTCTTCCCGCTTTTCCTCTGTAAACACTGTGTTGCTTTAATTATCAGCACGGGGAGCTCCAAGAACAATAATCTCCGGCGCTGGGGCTGGCCCCGAGCCACCCGCGGCCCCGGGAACAAACGGTCATTCATTTTGCAACCCTCTCTGAACCCAAATGTTTACATCACACGTTTCTCTCCACGTGGTGGGGTGGGGAGAGCGGGAATATTTTTGCAACACTTAAAAGTTATGAGTGTTCTGAAATCTCTTGGCATTAGCAGTATAAATTGTGGAATAGCAGCAGGTGTTTATGCTCCAGAGGGGGAAGGTGTCAGGGATTCGTTGTTGCTGCTGGGCTGAGGCAGAGAACAGGCTGGGATTGGGGGTTTTCTCCCATTTTCTGCAGGTTTCCTTAAACATTTTACCCTTTTTACAGTCAGGTCTTGCCTACTTACGACAGCTTGGATGAGCCGTCTGTCAAAATCATGAGCTCCATATTCGCTTCTTCCCTAAACGTGGTCACCACCTTTTACATCATGGTAGGAACTTCCCCTTCTCTTCCCTTGCCAGAAATCTGGATGAGGATTTATCTACAGCTGGGGCTGGTTTCTGCTTATCTGTATTTATTCTGACAGAGAAGTCATGCTGAAAGCAGAGTTAGGTGGGAGGTGATGAACCCAAGAGCACAGGGGGCATTGGGAGAATCCAAGATTTCAGAGTAGCACGTTTCCTTGGATGGAGACAGGGGAAGCCCAGCTCTTCCCAGGCTCAGCCTGGAGCTGGGGCTACTACCCAGTTTGGGAGAGCTTTTTCCAGCCTGTTGTGAAGGAAGTTATGCCTCATAAGACAGCAGTTAATAAAACTGGGTTAATAATTCCTGAGGAGAGCCTTGGCCCATGAGCCAGGCTGCTGCAGGGAATTGTGCTGCAGGGAGGGACAACCCATGGGCCTGACAGCAAGCAAAGTGTGTCCTCTAGGAAAACCCCTGGATTTGTTGAGAAACTTTCTTTTAGGCAGTTCCCACTCTCGATTAACGACCTGTCCCAGGTTTTGGGGTGCTGGGGCTGCTGGCAGTTTGCCTGTGGAAGTGACCTCACGCTCCCCCTTGGCTGCTCTGATGGGAGCTCACCATCCTGCCCCCTCTGTGAGGTGTTGGGAGTCCAACCCCGCTCCCCTCCCCAGGTGGGCTTCTTTGGCTACGTGAGTTACACCGAGGCCATTGCTGGGAACGTGCTGATGAACTTCCCTTCCAACGTGGTGACGGAGATGATCCGAGTGGGATTCATGATGTCGGTGGCGGTGGGGTTCCCCATGATGATCCTGCCGTGCAGACAGGCACTGAACACCCTGCTCTTTGAGCAGCAGGTAAGATCCCAGGGCTGCCTCAGTGTGAAACTGGATTTTTGAAGGGTTTTTGTGACTCTTTGGTCTGATTGGGCCCCAAACCTGCCTTGGCTCTGTGAGACTCTGGTGATAATGGCATGTGGCAGGTACTCACTATCCAGAGGGACAAAGCCTCAACTCCCATAAAATCCTCAGTGCCCAGGGTGTGGTGATAGTGCAGCAGGGGCCTGTGGCCATCTCTAGGTCCTGCTCTGCTCCATGGTTAATCCCTGGCACCTGGAGGTTCATTCCTCTGCAGAGGAATTCCATGGGCTGAAGGGCTGGAGTTCCCAGTGTAAAGCTCATGTCCCATGCCTGCTGCTGCCTGCTGGGGACTCCAGCTCTGGCACAGACACATTACACAGCTCAGAGCCAAGGTGGTTCTTTCTCTCAGAAATAGGGAGAAATGGGCTTTTGGAAGCAGCAGAGCCTCCTCATTTCCTGCTGCTCCAGCTGCTGTCCTTTTGATGGCCAACTCATTGAGCTCAAGCTCCTATTCCTGGCCTCAGAGCCCAGCCCAGCCCCGTTTTTTCTTGTTCCTTGTGTGCCTGCTCATTCCTGCTCCATTATTCTCACCCAGCACCTTTGTCAGCAGCCCTGGAGCAGCCCTTTCCCCTCTGGGTTCGGATGTCCCCTTCCTCCAGCGCCTTGTGGGCTGCGGTGCTGGCCCGGTGCGGGGGTGGGCAGTGAGATTTGGGATACAGCCCTCTCCCACACATTCCACCTTTCCCAGGGCCAGCTCCTCAGCCAGCCTTTGTGACTGAAGCTGGTCTGTCTACTGGAGACTGTGAGTCCCTTGTGGCAGTGGCGTGTTCTCCTCTGTGCATTGTGCGCATGGAGCACGCCGATGGGATTCAGCAAATAACAGTGAGAGATTGTGGGAATGTTCTGAGGCCTTTGTGTATCCGCATAAATAGAAACCTCTTAGGCAGGAAATAAAACTTGAGCAATTTATAGCTCTAAATCCTGCCACTTCTGCCTGTGAGAAGCCCCTGGCTCCTTTCTCACGTTGGGAGGGCCTGAGGATGGGGGCAGACGATCAGTGAGAGCCAGCGGGTGCAGGGGAGGAAGCGCTGGGAACACTTGGGAACACTTTGGATCTCGCCTGGGCTCGGGCTCGTGGCTGGCAGTGCAGCAGGAGAACTGGGACCAGCTGGGTCTGCAGGGCACACTGGGGCCTCTGCCTTCCACACCTCCCACTCGGCATGTGGCATGAGATGGGAAGCAGAGGGCGTCTGGAATTCCTCCAGCAGCTGCCCAGCAGCACCCATCCTCCCCTGCTGTCTCCCTGGGGTGTCTCCCAGTTGGAGGAGCTGCTCCCAGAGCTGTTGGGGAACACCTCTCCCTAGCACAGCCAGAGTTGACTTCTCCCTCCTCCTGCAGCCCTGAGCTCCTTTCTCCTGCCCTTGGCCTTGGGCTGCTCTCCGAGTCCCTGCACGGGGACTGGGGCACAGCTGAGGGTGTCACAGCTGGGATGGGCTGGAGCTGCAGGGAGCATTGCTGAGGGGATTGCTGGGGGCTGAGGGAATTGCTGAGGGTCTGGGGACTGCAACACCAGAGCTAAACTCTCCCCCTCCACCCTTGCCCTCCCAGCAGAAGGACGGCACCTTTGCTGCCGGGGGCTACATGCCTCCGCTCCGGTTCAAAGCCCTGACGTTGGCTGTTGTGTTTGGAACCATGGTTGGAGGCATCATGATCCCGAATGGTGAGTGAAGAGCTGGGAGCAAGGGCTGGCTGCTTTCTCTGGTCTCTGTTATTTGTTTTCCTGGCTGGAGTGACCAGACTCACACCCCATCCTGCCCGGGGGCTCTGGCAGCCATCCCGTGCTGCTGCTCTGGCACTCCTGGAAAAGACCTTTGCTGACTTTTCCTCTTCTTCCCCAGTGGAAACAGTCCTGGGCCTGACAGGTGCGACCATGGGAAGCCTCATTTGTTTCATCTGCCCGGCTCTTATTTACAAGAAGATCCACAAGAATGCGCTTTGTTCACAGGTCAGTGCTGATGCTGCTTGACATCCCCCTAAGCCCTGTGCAGAGCCTGGGAACGTGCTTCATTTGGCTGCAGCACAGAAACTGCTCAGCACCTCCTCCAGCCTCCCCCTCCAGTCTGCTCAGTACAGGTGGGAGCTGTTCTGGGTGGGTGTCCACTGCTCAGGGATGCACAGACAGTGGCAGAGGTGCTGGCCCGAGCTGGAGCACCAGCTCGTTTTGTCCCTCCAGCAGCAAGTGAAACAGGCATTTTGTGCATCAAATGCTGCTTCCAGTCCTCCTCCTGGTGGGATTCAGGTTTTGGATCCTCAGAACAGGAAATCCAGGCAGTCTGTAAAACCTTAAAGCCTCACATCCCGACTTGCCCTGGCTGGGTAAAACAAACAGGGCTCCGCGATGTGGTTTGTGCTGCCGTCCCTCAGCTTTCTGCTTTCAACCAAAATAATAGTAAAAAGGAACACACACATAGAGGTGTTGCTTCAGGAATTGATTTTCTGAGGGATTGGGGTCGTTCAGAGGCTGTTAGAAGTTTAACTTTTCCTTTTGCTCCAGTTTGAATTGGCCTCCTCAGGGAATGAAACAAAGTGGCTCTTTGCTGGGCTTGATCTCTCTGCTCCTGCAAATACCATGGGCTGAAATTAACAGGTTTTGGGTTTTTTTTCCTAACAATAATTTAACCCACTGCTTTTTTCACAGGCCTCTGTCCCAACATTCCCAGTCAGGATAGTGCTGGGCTGGGAGTAAGGTTTTGGGCACAGTGTGCAAGTCAGCAGGGGAGAGCAGCACGTTTTTGTGGGGCCCACAGAACCGGTGGCTTGTTCTGTGCTTAATGACTTGTGGCTTTGCAAACCTACGTGAATTTTTTAAGCAGGGTGTGTTTTTTTTCTTCCCTGTGCTTTCCCTGACACAAGGAAATAGTCCAACTTTCCAGCTTTCACTCTGAATTCTGACACTTAGCTTCGAACTTCTTTGAGTGAAACCCCGAACAAGAGTCTGAATGCCAGGCTGGGTTTTTCAGGGAAACAAAGAGCACTTTCAAGAATTGCTTTCTATTCCGGCTGAGCCAGAGTGTTTCTCTGCAGTGCCTCGAGGCTGCACTCAGGACAGGCTGAGCTCTCAGCCCGGCTGCTTGGGGTGGGACACTGGGGCCCTCACAATGCCTGACCCCAAACCCAGTCACGAGGCTGAGGGAGATGTTTGTCCTGCAGAAATCCCCACAAAGGAGGAAGGGCTTATCTAAAGCATCAGGCCCCGGGTTACCTCTCGAGGGGCTGGCAGCAAGCTGTCCAGCCTTCCCTGAGTGATCCATTGCCTGTCAGGTTTGCATTCCTGCTTAGAGCGAGGACACACCTGCCCGCCCTGCTCAGCACCTCCCCGCCTCCACAGCCCTACTCGGAGCCCACCCTCTCCTCCTCCCTCCAGGTCTTTGCAAAGGCTCATTTATTCTTTCCCTGGAGCTCTGTCTTTGGTCTCCTCCTTCATTCCTGCTCTCCTTTGATCAGGTGCTCCACTCCATCAAAGTCAGCTCCTGAGGAAGGTGGCGGGCGGGGGGAGAGGAGCCAGCCTTGGGCTCAGCTGTCCTTCCCTTCCTTTCCCTTCCTGTCCCTGTCGAAGCAGCCTACATGGACGTTCTCCCTCCTTCCCTGCATCAGCTTTAGCCTCCTTCAGAGCAGCAAACCTCAGTGCCAGCTTTTACACTTCTCTGGGTTATCTTGGCTCTTGTGCTGCTGAGAACTGGCTGCTTTTATCAGGCCACTTCTGGCACCCAGCAGCATCCAGTGTCGGGCAGGTGGTGACATGGAAGGCCAGGTTTTTACAGGAGATGGTGCAAACTGAGGCTACAAAACAGGGATTTTGCACTAAAAGTAGTGAAGAGGATTTTGGGTGGGGGAGGAAAATGGGCAGATGTTTGCTGGCTAGCAAAGGGCTTCTGCTGAGGAACTGGGAAAGGATTGGAGCTGCTGCTCGGCTGGGCTGGGAGTGCCCTGCTTGGAAGGGTTAGGTTGGAAAGGCAGATCCCAGAGCAGTTAAAAAGCCCAGAGTCAGGCACACAGTGCTGTGAGTGAAGCAGGGAGAGTGTGTTCCCTTTCTTGTGGTTAAGCATCTGTTCCTGTAAAGGTCCGTGTCCCCCTGCTCCCTGGGAGCCCCGGGTTTGGCAGAGCTGCCGCAGGGTGTGTGGGGGTCTGTGAACAGAGTGTGCAACTGCCAGCAGGAAGGTGTTGCCTTCCCAGTGTTGACACAAGCTTGTCCGAGAGGCCCCTCCTAGGGAGGCCGGAGTTGCTGTTGTCCCAGTTGGGGAAGAGGAGCTGCTGGAGGTCAGGAAGTGACCTCTTGGCTCGCTCCTGTGCGGGTGGAAAAGAGATTCCCTCTGTCCTTCCCTGGCAGCGCAGGGGCCAGCACACTTTCCCCACCAGCACATGCAGGGGCGCAGCCCCCCAAACACAGCATCTCTGAGGAGGGAGGGGGCAGTGACCGGGGCTCTGCATTCCTTCGCCATGACTCCGTCCCTCGGAACGCTCCGTGTCCAGGAGGACGGCGATGGCGTCGCGCCACACAAACGCGGCGTGTTTGCTTCCCGTGGCTGCAGGAGAGGGGCTGAGCTAATGGCCCTGCTGTGCAGAGCTGGAGTCATCCTCTTCTGGGAGGAAGGAGGGCCGAGGGAGTGCGACCAGCCGAGGAAATGGCTGCATAGATTTCCGCTCCCGAGTTCCCGTCCGTGCTCGGAACGCGGCTCCCGGGAGACGGGCCCAGGCCGTGCTGACCTGGCCCAGGGCTTTCCACTGCTCTCACCGTGGCCATGCTGAGAGGGACTTCTGCAGAAAGGTCTCTTCTCTCCATGGGATCGCTGGGTCTGGGGAGATCATTCCCCTGGGACCAGACCTTGGCTCAGAAGTGCCTTGTGGTGCTGAGCCTCCCCTTGCTCCAGGGTCTCTGGATGCCGTGGGGATTGGTGGCTCCTCTGCCTGGATTGGTTCCTTGAGCACCCGAGTCCTTGCAGCCCTCACTCCCGTTCCTTCGATTGCCTTGGTCTCCTGAGCACAAGGCGCCTGCTTTTCCATGTCATAAGCATCCCCATGGAATTAAGCCAAATCATGGCCCTCTTTATTCTGGTCTTCAGTTGGGGAGGGGGTAGGTGAGAAGGGAGGAGCTGGGTGAGGGCGGCTCAGGCACAGCCCAGTCTGTCTGCGACTGCCACGTGTGCCCGTACCCGCTGCTCCGGGAGCTCGCAGCTGAACTCCAAATGTGCAACAATCAAAGGGGTTTCAACCCGAGGCATTTGAGCCCCTGGTTCCCCACTAAGATAAGAAACAACAAAAATCCTTTTAAAGCATTTAATGTTTTCAGCCGTTTCCTACAGTTCCCTCCTCTCCCACGTTGCTCCTGGTTCCTGTGGCACCAGAATAGATCCTCTTTGTGGAAACGCTCTTCCTCTCCGCTGTTGTTTCTGGAAGGTGCCAGAACAGCCTCCCAGGCACAAAATGCATTTGTGCCGGGGCTGTGGACTGTGGGAGGGGAGGAAGTGGAGCAGCTCGAGCCCAGGGCAGCAGTGCAGGACCTGCTGACTCGGCGTTTGCCCGGAGGGTGGATGGCAGGATATCTGCTCTTTGTGCACCCCGGGCAAGGCAGGCAGCACATTCTGCTCCTGTTTCCTCTGCAACAACTCTAAGGTCTGGCCTCTGCTCCCTGGCCATGCTGCCCCTGATCCAGAGCTGCTCCACATCCCGCCAGCCTTTTCCTTCCGAAGGCGTCGGGCTGTCTGCGGGGTGTGCTGGGAATGGGCCCTCCGGGGTCTCCTGGGCCTGGCTCTGACCACGCTGCTCCGTCCTTCTGGGTGACCTCCCTCAGCACGAGGCGAGTGAGGAAAGCATCAGCCCCTCCTCCCCCTCTGGAAGTGCCAATGTTTTAATTCCTTCTTCCAGTTTTACCTCTCCCCTTGATTTGCAGTTTTCTGGCAGCTTCCAGTGGTAGAAGTGCTCCCTGTGGCCGTTGCTGGTTTTCACCACACTGAGAAGCATTTTTTTGTTGATTTTGTGAACTGGGATGTAAATCTGCGCAGTGAGGATTGGGAATCATGGAATCATGGAATGGTTTGGGCTGGGAGGGATCTTAAAGCTCGTATAGTTCGACCTCCTGCCATGGGCAGGGACACCTTCCACTAGACCAGGTTGTCCAAGTGCCATCCAACACTTCCTATGACTCATGTGGAATTAGTTCCTTTTAGATCGATTTGTCATCACATAACAAGCTGCAAAAATTCTTCTGCTGCTCATCACTTTCTCCTTTTTGAGGTAGAGAAATTCCAAGAGCCCTTCCCTCCACGGGATCCAGATTCCATCCTTCTATTTTTATCCTGTTTGATCTTAGCTTTCTGGGAATCAGTGAGTTACTTCTCAGCAGTTTCTTGAGCCCTGGGACCAGGACCTGTGTGTGGACATGTTACCCTTACTTTCAAAAACCGAGGATTTTTAAGCAGCTCCCTGGAATGGCTGGTGGCTGTAACCAGGCCAGGCTGCTCTGTGCTCAGCCAGACCGGATTTCACGGAGTTCTCATGCTGGGAATACCAGGGATTGAGTCTTTGCAGCAGGACTTGTGTTTGTCATATGCATTTTCCTATCCCTGTGTCTCGTCCACTCACTCTACTCACTTCTGAGCCCTTCCAAAGCCTTTCCAATGGCTTCCAGCCTCTGAAATTCCCATTTACATGGCTCTGCACCCAAATATGAATCTCAGCCAGGAGCAACTGGTTTTCCTGTTTCTCTCTGTCATTTCTCTTCTCTCCCTGTCACTGTGCTGAGCTTGGAATTCTGTGGAGGCGCTGTGGGAATGCCTTGGGGAGCAGTCCCCTTGGATTTCCTGTGCTCACTGTCCCTCTGGCACTCTGCAGATTATCCTGTGGATTGGGCTGGGAATGCTGGTGATCAGCACCTACACCACCCTGTCTGCCACCAAGGACACCCCTGTGAGGACAGAAGCAGTGGTCTTGGAGCACCTGGACAGAGAAGAGACAAGAATTGACCAGGATTCAGTCAAACTTCCAGGTATGTGCTTGCTGGAGTTGGGTTTCCCAGCCCTGTTCCCAGCTTCACCTCTTAAAAAGAAGGAGAAGGTGTTTTTTTTATTTAAAGTGTGGCAGAAGCAGGGTAATTTCCAGGCATCTCTGTGCATCTTCCCAACTTCCTGGAGCCTTTCCCAAAGGAAAGCTGTGCTTTTGTCTGCTGGAAAAGCCTCTGTGACCTCCAGTGGTACTTTGTGGGAGTTGTTCTTTTGGGAAGGGAAAGGTGTGGTGCAGGCCTGGGATCCCCTGGAGGGAGAGAGCAGGGATCCCTGTTTGGGATGAGCACAGTGCCCACCTGGCCCAGCAGGACTGTTCTCCCCCTCAGCCAGCCCAAGGACCCTCCATCCATCACTCTCAAAGGTAGGGAAATTTATGGGAGCTGCCTCTTTTTTTTTGGTGCCAAGGGTATAAATTTGGACTCTGCTTTCGCTCTGACAAAGCCTGTGATTATGCCTCAGCTTTGTTTACTGGTTCTTGTTATTTATTATTTGTTTGCTGGGTCTGCTGATGGAATTACGGCCGCTCCTCCCTTTCCCAGCTGCTCCGGAGCAAGGCCGTGGTGCGCAGGTGCCGCCTGACCCCGCGCTGCCCCTCGGCCCTGCCACGTCCTGTTCCTTCGGTTCAGTTTTGTTTCCTTCTGCTCCTGTGGGGTGGTTTTTTGTTGTTTTTTTTTGTTCTTTGGAGGCCTTGAAATATCCTCGCAGAGATTGTGAGCGGAAGGGAGAAAGGGGCTGGCTCTTCTGGAGATTATCCTCCCTCCTGGTTCTTGGCTGGGTTCCTGCCCGGCAGCTTGGAGCGTCTCCCACACCGGTGCTGCTGCCGATAACATTCACTCTGGGGTTGCTCCGTGGTGGAGTTTACTTGTGGTTTACTTGTGGCTTACTCAAGGCTGTGTGTGCCTTCCCAGGCACACAAATGCCGATGAACTCTGAGCAAAAGACGCTCCCAATTCCTTAATGGAGCCCTCAGCAGGGCCTGGAGGAGGGATTCGATTGAATTCTTCGTCTTGGTTAATTTCAGAGCAGTAATGGCCAGAGAACAGCTGCTCCTTTCAGGAGGAATCGCTAATGACACGTGTTCTGACTGGGAAAATAAAAAATCCCATAAAACACGGTGTCCGCTGGAGTTTGCTGAATCTTCTCTCCTTCTCGGCGTGAGCCGGGGCTGTGGAGCAGGATGCCAGGCTCTGATCATCCGAGCGATCCCGGAGCCCTCCGGCAGCAGCTCTGAGTGCTGCTGGATTAAATAATCCCACCCGGGAGGAAGGCGGGTTTAGTGCTCCCGGGTCATAAACTTCCCAGGGAGGAGCCGTGCGGTTCCGAGGGGAAGCTCAGCTGTCGAAAGAAATCCCTTTGCCAGAGAGGGCTCTGTCCCCGGGGAGGAGGAAGAGGGGAGGGAAATGGAGCCGAGCAGAGAAGGGGGACCAGGACCTGCATGGTGGACATGGGGCTGCCCCGGGAGAGCCGCCGCTGCCATTCCTTGGATCTGTGCCTCCCTGTGCCTCTGCAGGATGTCGGCTTGACTAGCAATGAGAGGCGTTAAATGGTGCCCTTCATCCCCCGCCTCGGCTCCCCCTCGTCCTCACCCGCCTTGTTGTGCAGAGCAGGAGCTGCTGCCTGGAACGCGCCGCAGCAGCTGCATCCTGTCGTTGCAGGGGCGCAGGATGCGGCTGGGCCGCTCCCGGCACCTGGGTGCCCTCCGGATGGGCCACATTCCACACTCGTGGCTGCAGCAGGATCCCACGGCTTCTCCCCAGGCACTGCTGCTGGCTGCTCAGCCCCTTCCCCAGGGCACAGGTGCCTTGTGCCCCTTCCCTGGCTGCAGGGTGCTGCTCCAGGCTCCTTTCCTGACTGGAGGGTGGTGCTCCCAGACCTTTTCCTGGGCTCTTCAGACCCCTTAGTCCAGGCACAGGGTGCATCCGCGCCTCTGGGTCAGGGGGTGCTCAGCCCCATCCCTGGGCACAGGCTTGCTCCATGCCCTTTCCTGTGCTGCCCCATCCAAGGCAAACCACAGGGCCTTTCCCCAGTGCTGCCTTCTCCGTCTGCCTCCCGCCTGTCAGCGTGTGAGAGGAGTTTTATTGGCCTCTTTGATGTTGTAGAGCCCAGAACTGGAGAGACTTTCATTAAAGCCCTGCCCCGTGGGCCCAGGGATTATGAATATTAGAACATTGGCCTTTTATGTGAACACGTATTGACCAGCGGCCTCGGAATTGTGTTTTTCCTAACGACACCCAAGTGCCCATTACAGCCCCAGCCTGTGGTGCTGGAGGTTTTACTGTCAGCAGCTCCTCGGGAAAGGGATAAAACCCCTTCCAGCCCCGTCCTGCTGCTCTGCGCCGCGGCTGCGCCTCTGTTAAAAGGTTGCTAAGCTGCCTCTGAAAGCTCAGGAAGGCAATTATCCATTTAAAAAAAAAAAAAGAAAGAAAAAAAAAAGAAAAAAGCTAATTAGGCAATTTCTCTCCGTATTTAAAGCACCCTCGAGGGTCTCGGGGGGATTAAGATTTTGTAATATTTTTCAGCTCCTTACTTGATCATTGCTGCTTCATCTTCTCCCTGGCATTGTGCAATGTTGGGTAACAAAGCCCTGATTCAGGCTCCTTGTGCAAGAGCCCTTTTCCTGGTGTGCCAGGCACCGTGCTCCGGCCATCCCGGTGTCCTAGGGGATGTGGGCTGTGTTACATGGACTGGGGCAAAATTCAGGGTTGCATCCCTGCATCCTCCATCCCTGCATCCGTGTGCTTTGTCCCCCCAAAGCAACCTGCCTGAGCCAGGCTGGGTTCCTGCCGGCATTCCCAGCCGGAGCAGCCCCAGAGATGTGTGGAACGTGGCTCCTGCATCCTGCTTAGCTGCAGGAACAGCTTGGCTCCACGGCGGCTCTCCCTGGTGCTTTGTGCGAGCGAGCTTTTAATAGTGCCTGTGACACAGAAAAGGAACCAGCAGCCTCTGGTAATTTGGGTTGGTTTTTACTGCTGGTGCGTCAGGAGACAACTGTGAACTAATTTCAGGGATGCCATTCCATAACCTCCTGAAATCTGGACCCGTTTTGGGGGGAGGGAGGGCTCCTGGAGGCGCAGCTGGGCTGGGGGCTCCCCGGGGAGGGCCAGGCCCTGCCCTGCTCCGGGTGCGGGGCAGCTCGGCATGTCCGAGGGCAGCGTTTGTCCCCAGCCCTCTGCCCCGCTCCCCCGCTCCGTTTTCCTTGGCACAAGCTCCTGGATCTTGCTCCGTATCATGTGATGAAGGAATTTCAGCAGATCTGGAGCTGCACTGGCACAAGCAGGTCCTGAACTCCGTGTGTCCCTGGTCAGCCCTGGGGTGACGCCCTGGAGTGGGTGGTGTGTCCCGGAGTGCCCTGTGCTGTCCCTGAGGCTCCCTGCAGGTTGGGGGCGAGCACAACGAGGCCCATCCCGCTGCCTCTGCCCGGGGCAGGGGCTGTGGAGGCACATTTCGGCTCCGAGAGGCTGGAAAAGCGTGTGAGGAGGGATTTAGTGCCTGCCTGGGACCATTGCAACGATCCGAACCAGGAGCAGGGGGAGAAGGGAAGCTTTTAGGTTGCTAATCATGAAATTTTATGGCAGCCTGGAGAGGCTGTTGCCAAACCACAACACACCCAGGCAAGCACACACACAAATCAGCTGCAGGACGCCCTGGCTTCCCCTCGTGTGAGCCGAGCTGCCGGAGAGCCGGGGGGTCAGAGCGAACCCTCTCGGTGCTGCCTCACGCCCCAGCCTCTCCTTGGGAGCCAAAAAGCTTTTACAGCCTCTCAGGCCTTGCCTGTAAAGTCCAAGGCTGCTCATAAAACATGACGAGGCACAGCGTTACTGGAAGACGCTCCAAAGGGACCTGGAGGGCAAGAAGACAGGCAGAGCCCCAGCAAAACTCTTCTCTGCAAAGCACCCGGAGCCCCGGATGGATTTCCAGGCAGCCTGAGAGGTTGTTAATTCACGCCCTGATGATGAACTTAATTTTGTCTCCCGCTGAGCAAATGATGGCTTAGAGGCAGCTTGGCCTTATTGCGGCGTGGAGACTTTTGGGTTTGTGTTTTGTTTGTGTTTTGGGCTTTTCCTGCATTGTTTGCAGAGCAGGGAACGTGCCTCTGCCTGATTTATGATGGAAGCTGCCAGGGACACTCCCGGAGCAGAGCGGGGCCTCCCCCGGCCCTTCGGGCTGCCCTGGGCCCGCAGGGGGTTCACCTGCTGCTCTGGGCAGGGGAACTGCTGCCTTTAACTCCTCTGGTTCCTGCTGGCAAGGAAAGCTTTCCCCTGTCGTCCTTCTTATTTCATTCTCTTTTCCTTTTTACTTCCCCTTGAACTTCGTCTTGCTGCCTTGGTTCATCATTCCCATCCACTGTGGGAACAGCCCTGCCTGTCTTGGGGTTCTCTGGATTTCTCTCTGACTGGAGCCATCTCCCGCCTCCATGAACCAATTAACGAGAAACTTTCCTCCAATAGAGTAAATAATTTCTGGCATCGAGGCCAGGATTGAGCTGGGAACATCCGCAGCCGTGCCGAGCGCTCCCCTCCCCGGCCTCGGCCTCCCGCTTCCCAGGGCCCCTGGCCAGGGCTGGGCACTGGTTCCTGCAGCCCAGTTTTTCCTGAAAAGGAGGAGTGTCCTGCCCTGACTTGCTGAACCCTGGGAAGTCCCTCAATGGAGAGGGGGACCCTTGGGTACTAGACTGGAATTTCTCAGAAAATCCAAGTCCTTTTCCCCTCCCACCATCCTTCCCGAAGCGAAGGAACGTGGAAAGCTGGCCAGCCCCACACACGTCCCTCCTCTGGGTGTGGAGCTCCGGGCTGCAGTCCGGGTTTCTGGAGAGGCTCAAGGTCCTGCTGGCACAGATCCCTCTGGGCCAGGAGTTTGTACTTAATTTTTTGTGAATTTTTGTTGTTCCCCCCCCCACCCCAGCTCAGGCAAGGCCCACGCAGCTGAAGTTGTGGCAATCCCTTCTTTCCCATGAGTTCATCTCGTAATAAATCGCACCAGCCCTGCAGAGGGGGAGGAGAAAATGGAAAGATGTTTATAGAATTAATTCCCTAAAGGAAATCACACGGGGGAGGGCAAAGGGGGGAAGAGTTGGGAATATTTTTTTTGTTAGAGAAGATAGATTTTTTTTTTTTTAAGAGTTTGTTGGAAAAAAATCTGCAGAACAACTTCACTGCTGGGAAACAATTCCATTTCCTTCTCTGCTGCTCTCCAAAGGAAGAGTTCACTCCCTGTGTGGGTTTTCTACCACGTTGGGGGTGGAAGGGACCCTTCCCATCCCATGGAATGTGCAAAAAATTCCATGTGGAATATGCTAGTCATACCAGTGCTGAACACAGTGACTGGTTTGACTGGGATGTGTCTTCCAGAAGCACTCCATCTCTTTGAGGGCAAGGTTGGGGGAAACTCCCCTGTCTCCCTCAGAAGTTTCCCCTAATTAATGCCTATTTAATCCCTCTCCTCAAAACTCCTGCGGGAAAAGGGAACCTCCCCACCCCTCTGAGAGGAACGACATCTGGAGGGCTGTGGGAACACTCGGGCACTAGAAGGGGGAAAAAATCAAAATCAAAGGGGTTTTAAGACGTTTCACAGCAAACAGCAGCAAAGGAGTGAGAGCTGGGCTGGACCCCAGCTCAGGTTCTGGTGTTGGGGGGTTCGGGGCTGGATCGCAGCTCTGTCTCTTCCAGTGCTGGGGGATCTGGGTCTGGATTCCAGCTTGGTCTCTCCCGGAGCCGGGGGTCTGGGGCAGGGAGCTGGGGGGATGCTACCATCTGGTGGCACTGGCTCGCAGCAGCAGCCGGCTCCATCCCTGCTCCATCCCTGCTCCATCCCTGCTCCATCCCAGCTCCATCCCTGCTCCATCCCTGCTCCATCCCTGCTCCATCCCTGCTCCATCCCTGCTCCATCCGGGCCATGCTTCCCTGCTGGCAGCTCCATAAAAAAGCATGGGGAAACAACCAGGTGACCCCAGAACAAATGTACTGGGTGTCCCACTGTGCTAAGGCTGGAAGGAAATCAGCAGCTGGGCGAGTGAAGGGATTGGGACAGACACAGCAGGTCCCAAATCCCACACCTCATCCCTGTCCCCATTCTGTGTTTGCAGAGCAGAACCCGGTGGTGGGAGAGCCTGAGGATGACCGTGATAAGCCCAAAGTGCCCGAGGAGAAGGAGGAGATGGAGCAGCCACAGATCAAGGTGCCTGTGCAGGTGCCCAAGAGGGAGGAGGAGAGAGGAAAAGTGGAAGAAAAAGTGCAGTTGGACCGTCCTGATCAAGGTAAAGGTGATCCCGGGAAAGGGAGCTGGAGTGGGAGATGGGGGTGTGTGTTGTGGGAGTCAGACAGAGATCCTGAACTCTGCTCCTTACCTTCCTCCCCTCAGTCCACCTCCGTGGTGGTATTGGTGGATTGAAGGTGATTTAGTGTTTGATGCTCTGGAGGCTTGTTGGGAACTTGGCCTCCAGATGAGGGAGAGAAGGCAGAGCTGGACAAGGGCAGCATGGAACTGGGTGTACTGGGTGTACTGGGTGTACTGGGTCTGTCTGAAATGGGACCCTGCCTGTCCCCCCAGGGATTGCCCTGCCTGTGGGGGAAGCTCATCGCCACGAGCCCCCGGTCCCACACGATGAGGTGGTCGTGGACATGGGGCGGGAGCGGGAGGAATCCAGTGAGAACAAAGCGGCTCCTGGTGGAGCCAGCGACCGTCTGCTGGAGGAGCCAGCCAGGCTGAAGCCCCAGAAAGAGGCACTGGGCCCAAAACAAGGGAAGGAAGTGGTTGCCGAGAACCAGCAGCAAGGAGGGACTGGCCGGCCCATCCCGAATCTGGAGAAGGTCCCGGAGGCAGCGGTGCAGCACGGGGGAAGGCCGCCCTACAAGGAGCTGGAGCCAGGGGAAGCCAAGCTGGAAGCCAGGGCACAGGCGGCCATGCCGGATGGTGACGCTGCCGAGGCTGCTGACCAGGACAAGTCACAGCTGCAGCTCCCCAGGAAAGCAGAGGAGGCTGTAAAATCCATGGAGAAGGAAGCAGACCCTGGTAAGCTCCTTTCATGGCAGCTCATCTGAACAAGCTCTTGTGGGCCTGTAATTCCCCTGGAGACAGGACAATTTGGTCATTCCCATCTCCTTCCTGGTGCTTCCTTTTAACTCCACGAGTGGAGCACGTGAGTGTGCACAGCCCCTCTGGCAGCTGCTGCGGGAAGGGAGGAATCTGGTGGCTTTGACAGCTACTGCAAGAGCTGTCAAACAGTTGTTCGCTACCCGCCAAAATGTCAGGTGCCGTGCTGTTCCTGCACGGCTCCCAAATCACCGGGGACACGGAGCCGGGAGATCTTGACAGGGAACACATTGCCAAGTGCCCGTCTAAAAGCCAGTTAGAGCTGCTGTTGCATGTTAATTGGCTGAGGTAGTTAGTGCTGGCTCGCTGCCACCAGGCATGGGATTGTTAAATATTGGGTTTATTACTTCCCTCGCAGCCGTTGGGTTGGATACAAACGGTGCTGGGACGACGTGGAGGAGTTTTAGGGAACATCTGCACTTACAGCAAAGCTCTGTCGTTCTTTGCAGGTGAAAAGCAGGAGCTGCCCCTCCCAGAGAGAGCAGAGCTGCTGGAGAACCGGAACACTGAGGAGAAACAGGAAAAGGCAGGAGGTGAGTGTGTCCCCAGGGCATGTGGGGATGGGCTGGATCTCCCCAGATCCCTCTCTGTGGGAGGACAGTGTCTTGAGGCCACAGCCCCTGCATAGCATCAGGTGGTGCCTGTCCCATCTCTGGCACACCTGGCAGGGCCACTCGGGAGCCTGAGTCGTGCTGGCACCTGGTGTTGGAGCCCTGGGAAGAGGGAGACAGGAGTGAAACAGCTCCAGCAGCACAGCAGGAGGGGCACAGGCAGGGGCACACAGGGACGCCTGAACGCATCACAGGGAAAAGCTCCTTCTCCTCAAGGCCCTGGCTGCTCTGTCACTGGGGTATCAGAGCTGGAGCTGCAAAGCCCTTGCTCAGGCTGAGCTCCTCTCTCCAACCTCTGCCTGGTAAGGGAGGGTTGGAGCCTGAGCTTGGACTTTTGTGCAGGTCCCTTGCTCTAACCCCATCCTCTTCCAGCTTCCTTCTCTCTCTCCTGGCAGGGTTTATGGAGTTGGATCTTCCTGCCAAGGAGGGCTTTTGCAGCCCCATCCAGAGCTGACATGATTTCTGAGGGCTTTGGGTCACAGGGGTTTCATTTCCTCTGTCTTTTTCCCCTTTTTCAGAAGCAGGGCCAGGAAAACTGCTGGACCACAACATGCTGCTGCAGGTGATCAAGGAGCAGCAGGTACAGCACAAGCAGCTCCTGGACCAGCAGGCAAAGCTGCTGGCAGTGATTGAGGAGCAGCACAAGGAGATCCACCAGCAGCGGCAGGAGGAGGGGGCAGAGGAGAAGCCAAAGCCAGGTAAGGATGTGGCCAGGGAGCAGGACCTCTCCACAGGGTGCTCACAGCTCAGAGCAGCTCTGAAATCAAGCTGGGAGAGATCTGAGTTCCATTGGCACATGGCAAAGTCCATTTGCACAGCCGTTTCTGTAGGGATAACCCACAGCTCTGCTCATCCTGCTGTGCGGCCCCATCTTGTGTCTCCCAGAATGTGGTGGCAGGAGAAGGGAATGTCCTGAGAAAAGCCTTTTCCATGTTGGTTCTGTCCTGCAGCAGAAGCGCAGCCGGAGCCTGCCGTGCCCCTCTCCAGGAGCCGGGAGGACGAGGGCCTCGGAGCCAAGGGAGGCACGGCCGGGAAGCTGAGCAAGGAGCAGCTGGAGCAGCGCCCGGGCCAGCAGCCCCCCGACTCCACCAAGCAGCACAGGGACATTGTGGGGAAGCTGGAAGAGGCTGGGCACAAGCGTGACATTCCCATGGCTCCTCCCAAGGAATGGAAGGTGCCGCTGCAAGAGAATGACAGAGCTGTTAGGAATCCTGTGGAGAACCGGGATCCCCTCCACGGGGATGCCCAGCGTGTTCCAGCAGCCAGAAACAACCTGGAGAAAAAGCCTTTGGCGGAGGATTTGAGAGGAGAACATGAAGCCAACGCTGGAAGAGATGTCCACCAGAAGAAGAATTTCCTGAAAGCTGTGGAAGCAGCTACAGCTCCCATCCAAAGAGAACAGCCGGGGGCTGCCAAAGTTCAGGGAGTAGCAGGAAAGAGTTTGGAAAGAGACTCAGGAATAGACCTTAAAGCCAAAACTCTGAGTCAGGTGGAGCCCAAGGACCTGGCAGTGGTGCCGGACTCTTCCAGTAACAGGAATGTGGCAGTGAGGGAGCAGCACCCCCGGGAGCAGGAGTGGCAGAGGGGGGCGCAGGCCGATGGAGCGGCCGGGCGGCAGCGGGACCTGCCTGGCCACGGGAAGGAGCAGGATCCCCACGAGGAGCCGTGGGGCCGGCAGGGCCGTGGAGGTGGGGGTCCCTCCAATGGTGCTGACAGGAAACCAGGCCCTCAGGATGCTCCAGCGCCCAAGCCCGAGAATGGAGCAGCCGCCCCCAGGGATCCGCAGCAGCCGGAGCATGACGTCAAACCCAACCGGGACCTGAAGCTGCAGGGGGGCCTGGACCTGCGCCGCAGGAGACGGGACCTGCTGCCTCCCGACCTGGAGGAGGATGGGGATGAGGATGGGGAGGAGGAGGCAGCTGCAGCAGGAGCTGGGGGTGTCCTGATTGGCCTGAACCCCCTTCCCGATGTGAAGGTGAACGACCTGCGGAGCGCGCTGGAGACGCGGCTGAGCCGGGTGGCCGAGGGCGCGCAGCACCTGGTGCGCAGCCGCCACATCCAGCAGGTGACACAGGACAGGAGCCCGTGATGAGGCTGCAGGGAAGGCTCGGGCTCAGCGGTGTTGCTCAGGCATGGAGAGATCTAAGCCAGCAGTGCTTTGCAGCACTCAGATCCACAGGATATCCCTGGATCCCTGAGCACCGCCCTGGGGGCTTCCACAGCAGCACCCCCAGTGTGTGCCTGTAGGCACCCGAGGAGATGGTGGCACTGGAAGTGACATTCCTGCTCTCCCTTGCCTTCCAGAGCTGCCATCCACCTCGGCTCCCTACCAGGCTTCTGCTCCAAGGACCTTTTCCAGCATCTCATTCATATCAAATTGTCTTCTCCAACCATCTCCCAACTCCTCTCAGAAGCAGGAAGGGGCTCCATCGCCCCTGCTGTGCGAGGGGACCTGGGATCTGCACCTCGGGAAGGGCTTTACCCCAGAGGAGCCGTGAGCTGGGGACCAGCGGAGCCAATGCTCCAGTGCTGGATTGGGAGCAGAGCCTCATTTGTTTGGGCCACAGTGGTGGTTTGGGGTCCTCATTTAGTAGAAACGCTGCCTTAACTGGGCACAACTCCTGTTGTGCTGCCTCTCTCCCAGGGATGGGATTCCTTGGCCACACACTGGGATCACATGGAGTGCTGCCCCCGCTGCCCTCCCTGGGTGCTCCTCTATGTGCTCTCCAGCTCCACTTCCCCTCTCAGAAGTGCATTAAGAATTTCTCCCTGACCTTTCCCAACCCAGCTTGACTCTTCTAGCAGAGGTGACTGGTTTGGGAACAAACATGGCAGAGTCAGGTGGATGCAGGGGCTCCACCTACCTCTTCCTGTGTTCCGTGTGCTCTTCCCAGCCTCCCCCCGCCCTGTTCTGCACCCTGACAGCTCCACCTCTGGAAATTTGCTTGGTGAGTGAGGAAGGGAAGAGCTTCCCCAAGCGCTCTGTGTTGATTCAGGCTCCCAGTGATTTGTCCCTTGGATTTTTTTGGGTTTTGTGTTTTTACATTCTGACCGGCGAATGTACGGAATTCAGTCCCAAAGCTCTCCCTAGACTGGCTGAGAATTCCCAGCTTGGAGCCCTCAGACCTCATCACTGTGGTGGGTTTTATATCCCAACCTCCAAATGTCTTTGGCGACCTTGAGTCTGTGTCCTGTGGGACCCTGCAGAGCTGGGATGGGGTGGGACTGACCCTGCCTGGTGCTCCCGGGCTGTCACAACCCAGAGTGACAGGGAAGCGACCCCAGGAGTCCTTTGGGAAGACCCCCTGGAACACTGTGGCCTTAAGCCCCCTGAACCCAACGAGCTTCTCCATTAACGCACAAGCACCACGGCCGGGAGCCCCGGAGTCGCTCCGAGAGGCAGGGATGGGCTCTGGAGCACGGCTCCAGGCCTGCCCTGGGGCGATGGGTCCGGGCTGTGGCATCAACCAGCCTTGCTGAAGCGAGAGGGAGCCGGCTCGGCTCCTTCGTACCCTGTGCTGCCGGCTCCGGCCCCGCGGGGTCCGAGCCGCCTGTTTGTTGTTCTCTGTGTGAACTTAAGGGACCAAAGATGCTCCCGACATTCCTGCTCCTGGGAATGGCGTGGGCACCCCGAGCTGGGCTGGAAGCTGGCGGGAGCTCCCTTGTCCCGCCTGGAACGGCTACCCCGGGGCGGGTGGAACGCTGGGAGGGAGAGCCCGGAGCGCGGGCTGAGCCCATCAATAAAATAAGCTGAAGCATTCATATCTGAATTCTTTTTTAATAAATAAAAATAGATCTGTGACCCTCACCAAGACCGGGGCTGCACCTTCTCCGGGCTAGGGAGCAGGTGGGCAGCTCCAGGACCGGGGGGTTCCGTCATTTGAGGGCAAACCGCTGAGTTTGAGGGTTTTATTCCGCCCAAGCATCTCCAGGCAGGGGCGGCTCTGGGGTCACTTCGGTGTCGCCTTTGCCTGCAAAGAGCCGCGGTCAGGACGGGCCGAGACCGCCTCCCTCCGCCAGCACCGGGATCGCATCTAGGACAGAGACTAGGACAGGGACTAGGACAGAGCCGTACCGCCCGGGCGAAGCATTCCCGCAGCGCCTGGAACTCCTCCAGGCACGTGTCCCTCCGCAGCTCCGCCTGTCCAGCCGCCGCCGCCGCCACGCACCGCCCGTAGGCCGCGGCCTGCGGGAATCACACGGGACGGGAGCGGGGGCCGTCAGGACCCGCCGACCCCGGAGCCACCCCGCTGTGCCCCCCGGCCCCACCTGGTCCCCGCAGGCCGCCAGCGCAGCCGGGAAGCGCCGCAGCCGCGCCCGTGCCCGCTGCCAAACTCCGCGCCCCGACATCGCCTCACCGCACGGGCGCCGCCATGCCCGGCGGCCGCGATTGGGTGCGTGCCCTGCTCGTCACATACCGCGCTCTCCTATTGGGAGGTACCCCCGCAAACGGCGCCCCTTCTGATTGGTTCTTCGGCGCGGGCGGCTCTGATTGGCGAAAATGCCTGTTGTTTACTTCCCGCCTCCTTCAGGCGTCAACTTAATGAGATGCTTCCGCTTGGAGCCCCGCCCCATCTCAACGATGATTGGTTGAGCGGCAGAGCCTCGCCCCCTCATTGGTAGAAAAGAACTTCCGGGAGGCGGTTCCCTGACGTCGCCGAGGGAGCGGGCAGGACCGGCGCCGGCAGTGTCATGGCGGCGCCGCTGCGGGACCGGTTGAGTTTCCTGAGCCGGGTACGGACCGGGGGCTTTTGGGGGGGGTGAGGGTGGGCTGCCGGAGCGTGACGTCACTGCTCACCCGCAGCGTCATCGCTGCACCCCCCTCCACTCGCTTGTCACATAGCCCTGACGGGGCCGGGCCTGCTCCGGGGCCGCGGTCCAGTCCCCACCGGGTCCGGGACGGATCCGCCCCCTCTCACGCCGTCCCCTCCTCCTCCAGCTGCCGGTGTTGCTGCGGAGCACGGCCGACGACGACACTCCCTGCCCCGGGTACCTGTTCGAGGAGATCGCCAGTATCCTTCCGGAAGCCGGGGGGGCCCAGGGCAGGGGGGTTCCCGGGACAGGGAGGGGATCCCGGGACAGGGAGAGCTCCCCAGGGCTGCTCCAAGCTGTGGTGGGCGTTGGAGGCCTGCGGGGCTGGTGCGGGGGAGCCATGCGATTGTGGGCCCTGGCTGGAACCCTACGGAGGGGCTGAATTCCTGGCACTCGGGGGGCTGCTGCTGTCCTCCAATCCTGGCTGTACCCCTAACCCGTCCCTAGAGATCTCTCACGAGTCCCCCGGGAGCAGCCAGTGCCTGCTGGAGCATCTCCTCACACGGCTGCAGAGCAGCTCCTGCCACGTCAAGTTGAAGGTGGGTCTGTGCTGGGGGCACTGGGGGGGTGATGGGATGGAACCCCCTCCCGCTCCAGGAAGGGCAGCTGTGACTTGTCCTTGTCCCCTGATGCAGGTGCTGAAGATCCTGCTGCACACCTGCTCCCAGGGCTCCCCCCAGTTTGTCCTGCAGCTGAAGAGGAATGCCAGCTTCATCCGGGAGGCTGCAGGTAATGGGCTGGTGGGACATGGGAGAGCAGCAACAGCTCCATGGGGGGCTGGAGACCCCAGAAGGGCTCCTGCTGCATGGGCTGTGCCAGGAGCAGGGTTCTACCCCACCTGGGAATTTCCCTCACTCTCCCCTCTGTGTGTCTGCAGCATTCTCCGGGCCCCCAGACCCCCTCCACGGCAACAGCTTGAACCAGAAGGTGCGGGCGGCCGCACAGGTGGGTGCTGGAGGGACAGGGCAGCCCCAGCCCCCTCTGGGGTTCCCAGTGCTGCCCACACTCCTCTCTGTCTCTCAATCCTGCAGGACCTGGCCAGCATTCTGTTCTCAGATGCACCTCTGGCACTGCCTGCCCGGTCCCTGGCACCTGCCGGTGAGCTCAGATGGGCCCTCAGTCAGGAGGGTGGGGGAAACTGCAGGAAAGGGGAACTCTGAGTGCCTGTGCTCCCTCTGATATTCCTTGTGCCTCCCCAGGGATGGGCTCCAGCCCCAGTCCCTGTGGCTCCCTGCAGGGATTTGGCTTCAGCACTGATAAAAGCAGCTCTGGTGAGTCCTGGTTGGGCTTTCACTGGGTCCTTTCCCACTGGGAACTGGGGCAGGGCCATGGGGGTCACTTTGTGCTTCGTCTTCTGAGCTTCCAGCGTTCCCTCACCCCCATTTCCCAGCCTGGAACTCAATGTTTGGTGATCCCATGGGGCTGGGCTCCTGGGATTCTCCCAACATCCCAGCCTCTTGAAGTTTCCACAGGAGAGGCCCTGCTGAGCAGCCTCCAGCGAGCGGCCGAGGCTGTGGCCCAGGCTGTGCTCCCAGCCCCAGGGGGCCCTCGGCAGCTCCGTGGGGACCTTCCCGAGGACACCTACGAGCCTGTCCAAGCTCCATCCCCTGCCAGTAGCCCGGCTGTGCCGCCCCCGACTCCTCCGGCACCGCGCGCATCCCGAGGTGGGTCCTGCCGGAGCAGCCGGGGGAGTTTGGGGGCTCCCCACCCATCCTGGGGGTTTGGGGACCCCAGCTGAGCAGCACTGTCCCTACAGTGAGCCACCAGCCCGGGCTGGCCGGGGGTGGCTGGGAGGAGGCAGACAGCGGGCACAGCTCCCGGGAATCCTCGCAGGGCAACGAGCGGAGCCGCGCCTCGGACTCGGGCAGCAAATCCGGCAGCGACAGCCGCTCCGGGGCCAGCCGGGAGCTGAGCCACAGCACTGACAGGTGAGAGGGGCCCCCTGGGACTGTCCCAGGTGCATTCCCAGGAGCGCTGCCCTCGTTTTCCACGCCACTGATCCTGAGTGCCCCTGGCACTGTTGGCTGTGTTCTGTCTGGGGTGTTCGTCCTGCCAGCCATGCCAGCAGAGCTGCTCAGAGTGGGGGTCCCTGTCTGCCAGGGGGTGCGCAGGGACCCCATGAGGAGTAAGCAGGTGGCACCTGTCCCCACGAGGTGTGTCCCCAGCAGGGTGGACGCTGACAGCCCGGGTGACTGCCGGAGGGAGCTGAGCCTGGTGTCAGGACTGACGCGCGGGGCCAGGGTCTTCCTCACCAGAGAGGAAGCTCAGCACTTCCTCAAGGAGTAAGTGTCAGGGGCAGGTTCTCCCTGGGGCTGGGGTTGCTTCTGGGGCAACCTGAGCCCTTCCCTGGCTGCCTGGCCTCCAGGGATGGGAAGGTGCTGCAGGTGACTGTGACCCCCATCCCTATGCAGGTGTGGGCTCCTGAACTGTGAGGTGGTGCTGGAGCTGCTGGGCCGGGCACTGGAGGATCCCAGTGACAGCATTCGCATGGTGAGCACAGGGGGCTCCCCTGGGAGGGCTGGGGAGTGTTTGGGTGCCTGCTCAGCCACGCTCCCCTTTCCCACAGAGGTCCATGTGTGCCATCTCTGCCCTCGGCTGCTCCGACCTGCTCTCCCCAGAGCAGATCTTTGCCGTGACCCGGCAGCGCCTGCAGCACCTCAGCCAAGGCAGCCCTGGGCCTGTGGCCAACCGAGCAACAAAGGTGACTCTGGGGACACCCTGTGCTCAATCCCTAGGGTCAGGGCTCCTGGCACAGGTTTGACAGCTCCTGGGGACACACAGCTCTTGGGAATGGCTCCGTGTATGTCTCAGTGGGATGGGTTTGGCTGCCTTTCCCAGGAGTGGGGAGCCTGGGCAGGATAAAGCTCCCTATGAGCCCTGGGAGGAGACACTGGGGACAGTCCTGCCTGGGAAAAGGTGCCAGGGCCAAGCCTCTTTGCCAGTGCTGCTCTCACTCTGCCCATCCCCTCTCCCAGATGCTGCGGCAGTTCGAGGCCCTGTGCCGGGCCCAGCCCTCCCCAAGGGCCCCATGCCCACCCTCGGCCCCCTCGGTGGGCTCGGCCAGGGACCTGCTCATGGACATCCCAGCCCTGGCCAGCGAGAGCTTCCTGACCCCCCTGAGCCCGGCCCCAGCCCCCGCAGCCCCCGGTGAGGAGCCGGGGGTGGCATCGGAGCCCCCCGGGCAGCCTGGGGCCGTGGTGCCAGCCTGTCCCTGTGAGCAGGATGGGGGGAGCAGGCTGGCAGGGGACACGGCAGCCCCCAGCCTGTCCCTGTTTGCTGGCATGGAGCTGGTGGCCCGTCCTGGCACAGTGCTCCAGCCACACTCGCCGTCAGTGGAGCCACAGACGCCGTCCCAGCCCCAAGAGGGGGGCACGGACACGGAGGGCACCCTGCAGCCATCAGCCTTCGCCTTCCTCAACTTGTAGCTGCTGTCGGGCCCCGGGGGCTGCGGGGGCTTGGCTCCCCCTCCCTGCGGGGCCTGCGCTGTCCTGGTACCTCAGAGGGGGACACGGTCTGTCTGAAATGGCCACAAGGGCTGGGGCTTCCATCAGGTGACAATGTCTCTCTTGCTGGCCGTGGTGTTCCAGGGCAGGCAGAGGGGCACAACCCCTTGCTCCTCTGAGCTGGACAGGGGTGTGGGACCCGCTGGGACTGAGCTGGAGGTGCTTTGGGGACCCCAGCACAGCCATGGGTTCTCTTGGGTGGCCCCCAGCTGTAGCCTGGGTTCTGTGGGGGTGAGGTGGGAGAAGGCGCCATTCCCATGGGGCCGGGACCCGCCAATAAACCCCCACTCAGGTCTGGGAATGTGTGATTTCTTCCTGCGCCGCTGACAGAGCCTGGCCCATGGCTCCTCCTGGCCCCCAGCCCCACGTTTTCCTACAGCCCCATGGCCCCCCAACAGTCCCACAACTTTCCCCCTGCCCCATTGTTCTCCCCAACGCTGCAGCCCCATGGCTCCTCCCTCTTCTTCACAGCTCACCCCCTGCCCCAGAGCCCCCTAATTTCTCCACTTTTTCCCTTGGCCCCAAATAATCCCATGAGCCCCCCCTGCCCCATCGTTCCCCGTCCCCAATCCGCCTCCCCCAATAGCCCTGTGACTCCTCCCTCTCCCTCACAGCTCCCCAGTAGCCCCAGTCCCTGTCTCAGGTCCCCAAAATCTTCGTTTTCCCCCCAAAAAACCCGTGGCGCCCCTCGCCCACGTGGTCAAGCCGCGCCCCTTTCCCGCCCCGTAGAGCCACGCCCATTCCTTACTCTCATTTCATTGGTTCGCTCCCGGTAAGCCCCGCCTCCTACCGCAACCCACGCCTTCCAGCTCCATCCCTCCTTATTCCCGCCTCTTTCCTCCGCCTCAGCCAATCGCGTTTCTTTCCCCGCCCACTCCTCCTTTCCCATTGGTTGCTCGCCGCCAGCCCCGCCCAATGGCCGTGGCCTGAACGCGGCCGTAGGTGAGGGGATGGGGGCGTTTAATGGCGGCTGAGGGGGTCCAGGGGAGCAAAGGGCGTTCCGGGAGGACTGGGGACAGGGGTAGGGCCTCACTTTCCGCATCGCCCCCAGAGCGCGAGGGTCTCACCCGCGTGCGGGTGCGTGGGGACCCTTACTGTGGTCGCGAGGGGGTGGGGTCTGGGCTGGGGGACTGCGGGGATTGGGATCTGGGGGGTCCTGGAGGGATCTGGGTCACGAGGGGCTCGAGGCTTGGGATTATGGGCTGGGGGCTTGGGGCTGGGTTTTCTGTAGGTCCTGGGGAGGGGTCTTGGGGTTGGGTGCACTGTGGCTTTTGGTAGAGATCTGGAACTTGGGGGGCTTGGGACCCGGGGATGGGAGTCCTGGAAGGTCCTGGTGGTATATAGGAGCTGGGAGCTTGGGCTTGGACCTGTGGCTGGAGTCCTGGGCCTTGGGAGTGTGGGAATTTGGCATCTTTGAGAAATTGATGTGGGACCTGGGTAATCCTTAGGGGTTCAGGGGGTTGGGAGCTTCATACCAGGGCTTGCCTCTGGGTCTTAAAGGGGCTGGGAGGCTTGGGGCCGTGGGGGCCTGTGGCTTCAGTTTGTGAGTCTGAGCTTTAGGGGTTTGAGGGGCTGGGGGCTGTGCTGGGCCTGGGCTCCTGAGCCCATTTTCCTGCTGTGAGCCCAGTGGTTTCCATGAGAGCCGTTTGTTTCCCTAGGCTGTGGAGCCAGAGTCATTGCCAAGGGCTGTGGTGGAGCCCTGGGAGGGAAAGGCAAGGCTGCCAGGGGACAGGGTTTAGCAACAGTGTGGGTAATAAATGTAAAGAAATAAAATGATATGTTCTTTTCCTGGATCAGCATGGGGGCTGGGAAAATGCAGAGGGGAAAAGGTGGGAATGTGCTGCCCTGAGCTGGGAGGAGGCCCAGCTCTTCCTGTGCCCCCTGAGAGGGCTCAGACACTTCTGAATGATCTCTTGGCAAGGATTGGGAGCTTGGTGGGGGAGGATCCCTTAGGAGCTGCTCAGGTGGTTCTTCAGCATCCCAGCCCCATGTGGGGTGAGCTGAACCTCCAGCCTGCACAGATGGGGCTGTTCTGGAATCGTGTGATCCTCTGGTAGCCATGGACTGTGTGGAGTGAAGGAGCCTGGGATGGGGAGCAGGGCTTCTCCTTCCCAGAATCCCAGCCCATAAATGTGACAGCAGCTCATGGACAGCCAGTGTGTTGGGTGAAAGCAGTGGGGAGTTATCCTGGAGCCTCTCCAGGACTGTGCTTGGGTTATTTGCCACGTGGCAATTTGGAGGAAGGTGTTTCGTCCTGTTGGGAAGCAGTTCCAGCTCTGTGTGCCGGTGTTTGCCGGAGCACCTGGTTCCAAGGCTGGATGCTCCATGCCTTCTCCCCTCTTTGTGCTGTGCTTCCAGGGCTCCTTCCTCCAGCTCCAGCATGAAGAGCACCCGGAGCTGCTGCTCTGTCCAGAGCTCTGATGTCGCAGACCTGGTCCTGACGGGGCTCCCGGCGCCGGTGTCGCGGCGCCCTGGCAGCGCCTCTCCTGCCAAGCTCGTGGCGCGCTCCGTGTCCGTGGCTGCCGACGGCAAAGCCAAGAGGAACGCCCCGGTGAGCCCCTGTCCTTCCCCGGGGCAGGGAGCAGGTGCCTGGGATGTGGGATGGCTCCAGGCATGCCCACGTCCCTCTTGCTGTGGTTCCCCCAGCACCAGCCTGGCTTTGTTTTGGCACTGCCCTCATCAGTTGCTGCTCATGGCTTTCTGCTCGATGCAGAAGTAGGGAGCATCAGGATTCCATCTCTTCCCTTCCTTGCCTTTCACCTCTCTGTGATGCTTTCCATCTGGAAAGTCCTGATTTCCTGGTGTCTCCTCCTGGGATGTCAGGCCCAGCCTGCCCCTCATGGAGGACCCCCTGTTCCTGCCGCACCGGGGGCTCCTAGGCGGGGGTTCCACAGAGGGAGCGAGCCCCAGGTGCTTGCTGGGCTCTGTCAGGATCCAGCAGCAGACAGTCTGTGCTCTGTGCTGAGTAATCCCTTGGCAGCATTCCCGTGCCCTTGTTCCTTGAGCTGGTGCTAAGGAACGTGTTCCTGCTGGCTCAGCAGCGCCCGGGCGAGGTGTCATTGCCCACTGCCTCAAGGAGAGCTGACAAACCCTGGGGCAGTGGGAGCTCCATGTCCCACTGGGTGAGAGGGTGGGGAAGCCTGCCTGTGCTCCTCCTGAACGTGGCTGCTGGATTTATCCCTGTTCTCCACAGGAAGATGTGGGATCCCGGGCCATGAACAACCTGCGCAGGTCCAACAGCACCACGCAGGTGAACCAGCGGGTGAACAGCTCACACAGGTACAGCTCCAGCCACAGACTGTGTCCATCTGTCCTGTGGGTGGCACTGGGGGACACCCCACCCATGTGTCCAACCTTCCTGGTCCTATGGGAGCCTTTTCAAAACACCCTGAGCTCTGTCATCCACATCAGGAGTTAAAATCTGGCCCTGTAAAACCGAGGTCTGGTGCTTTGGTTATTTTTTTGAAGAGGGGGTCCCTTGTTTAGGGTTTCATAGGATCACAGGATATCCTGACCTTAAAGGCACATGCAGGATCACCTTCCATGAGACCAGGTTGCTCCAAGCCCCGTCCAGACTGGCCTGGGACACTTCTCTGTCAGAGCAGTGCCCAGCTTCTGTGGGCAGCCTATGCCAAGGCCTCACTACCATCACAGGGAAGAATTTCTGTTTGGGGAAATGGAGTATATTTCTGTGGCTGTGACAGAAAACATTCCATTTTATTCCAACCGTCCTCATGGAGCCTCCAGGCCCTAACTGGGCTGTGTGAGGAGACAAGAGTTCTCTGTTCCCAGTGCTCTCTGAGTTGGGATTTTCCATTCTTCTGTTGGTCTGTGCCCATCCCTATCACCACACACCGCCCTGGAACCCAGAGCTGTGTAAAAACGAGTAATTTGTGGTTTTTGTGGCTACGTAACAATTCTCCAGCCCCCTTCTCCTGTGTTACACTGGAGTATCCAAGTGCCCTGCATAGCCAGAGTGTGTCCTGTTATCCCAGATCCCCTGTTTTCTCCTCTCTGCCTTCCCTGTGTCTGGATAAAGCTCGGAGCAGACAGGAGACTTCCTGGCCTTCTTTGAGGATGATCCAGGAGGAAGGAAGAAACTGGCAACGCTGAGCAAAACCTCCCCAGAAAAGAAAACCACATGGAATATCTTGGTGAGGACAGCAGGCTCTGGGAGTGGGCGGGCCAGGTTGGCTCTGTGCTCCTGGTGGTGTTTGAGGAGGTGGGTTTGGTGCCCTTATCCCTGCTGACTCCATGGCAGGATGACCAGCCCCGGGCGTTCCCGGGCCCCTCCGGCTCCCACGGCCTCGAGCCGCCCTCAGGCATGAGGAGGAAAGAAGCCACGGTGCTCCTGGCTGCCAACTTCACTGCCAACAACAGGTAGGACAGAGGGTCCTGAGGGGAGAGTGGGAGGAACTGCATGGAGAAAACACCCAGAGAGGGGAAGGTGCTGTTTCTGACGCTCCTGGTCTCTTCACACAAGGAGCAACAAGGGTGCAATGGGCAACTGTGTCACCACCATGGTGCACAACAACTACTCCACTGCTGAGAAGGGCCCTGCTCCCAAGAGCTCCAACCAGGCTCCCAGTTCCCTCAAGTGAGTGTGGGAGGTGTCCTGGCTCTGCAGCTGGGCTGGCCCCAGGGGCTTGTGTGGCACAGGACAGGGCTGAGTGGCTTCATCTTCTGTCCCAGCAACGTTGTCAAAGCAATCTCAAACGAGGACGGGGAAGGCAGCAGCAGCTTCGTGAAGTCTCAGAAGAATTTCTCCAGCAACAACATCATGACCTGCAACAACAACAACAGCAGCAGCAGCAGCAGCAGCAGCAGCAGCAGCAGCAGCAGCGTTCCCCGGAGGAGGGAGGTGACCGAGGAGGAGGCCGAGAGGTGAGGGAAGGGACAGGAGCGCAGTGCCAGGAGGTGCGAGGAGCACCAGGGGAGTTTGTTCTTGTCCTGTGGGATTTCCCACTGGGGAAAGGCCACTCTTAGTGCACCTGCAGGTCCTGGTGCTGTGGGGAAGCCATCTGTGCTCTGCTGCAGCAGGGGCTGTGCTGACCCTCCCTCCCTGTCCCCACAGGTTCATCCAGCAGGTGAACCTGGCTGCTGTCACCATCCAGCGCTGGTACCGGCGGCACTCGCAGCGGCACAGGACGGCGGCTGCGGCTCTGGGGCGCCTGATGGCTGCCAAGAGGGAGGTTGGTCCTGTTCCCTGCTCTGTAGGCCAGACCACCTGACACCCATGTCCTGCTGGCCTCGCAGCTGGGGTCCCTGTAGTCCCCAGACCTGGGCTGTGAGAGTCGAGGGAGTTCTGGCTTTGCATCCAAGCAGCCCTGCCGTGGTGCAGAGAGCAGGGGAAGGCCCTGTTCCCTCAGAGCTGTGCTGGCTGTGTCCAGGGATTCATGGGGCTGGGTTGCAGCAGGAGCTGAGGCCCAAAGGCTCAGAAACGCAGAGCTCCAGTTCCCCCAGCCCCTTGACTGGGAGCAGCTGGATGCTGGCAGTAGCAGCACAAGTCTCCCTGAATTGCCACTGTCTGGGCCACACAGGTGGCCAGGGAAGGGATGCCCCATCTTGGCTCATCCTAATGAATCCCTGATGAGGTGGCTTGTTAGAGTGACAAGGTTTCACAGCTATTTGTGTTTCTTTGTGTTCAATTATTTATCCCAGTAATGACAAGCTCCGTTGCTCTTGCATGTGAGTCTATTTTTAAACCTTGTCTCCTTGGTGGCTGTAGACCCAGATGATGATATAATAATAATAATAATAATAATAATAATAATAATAATAATAATTGCATTGAGGATCTGAAGAAAATGAGCTGCTCCAAAGTGGAGCTGTGCTGAGGGCTCCTCATCTGTGCAGAGGGGAGGAAGGAAAGCCTGGGTGTGGGGTGACCCAGGTGTGGGAGTCCCTGACACTTCTCAGTGGTGGGCACTGGAGAGCTCTCAGTAACATTTTTGACCCTGCTCTCTGCAAGGAAAGGCAGCAGCGGCTGGAGGAGGGGAATATCCTGGATTTGCAGGAGAGGAAGGACAAGGAACGCCGGAAGATCCGAGAGGAGAAGGCGCGCCTGGCTCGGCACGCTGCCATCCAGGTAGGGCCAGGGCCAGGCCTGTGTGGCACCATTTGTTGGCATCATCCAGCAGGACAGTGAGAGGCCTCTGCATCTCCAGAGCCTTGGCATGGGGCAGGATCAGAGCCAGCCTTGGAAATGGAGTGCTCCCTCTGGAGATGGAGGTGCCACAGAGTGGTTTCCTGCTGTGCTCCTGCCAAGCCTTGGCAGCTCATTCTGAGCTAGTGGAGACAGTGCTGCTTTCTGTGTAGTTCTCAGGAAAATGGTGACCATGTCGAGACAGAAAGACTCCAAGCTCCTTGGAGTGGCCAAGGATGTGCATGCCCTGGGAATGGGACCCTCCTCAGGAGCAGGGTCCCTCTGGAGAGGGCCGAGTACCACTCCATGTCCCTTGGCAGGAAGCAACACTTCATTGTCATCCTGCTCTTGCAGCTGGTGCTGCAGATGGGTTGGCACAGGCTGCAGGAGTTGGCAGTAAAGCTGGGGATGCTTTAAACCCCAAATTTTCTTTGCCCTAATGGGAATCATGTTCAGTCGTGGGGGTGGTTGGGGGAGACACATCAGTGAGCAGCTTAAGGATGTAAAAACAATTGCCACAGCTGAGCAAACACAGGCTTGTACCTTCCCAAAACTTCAGGACATCACTGGCTCCTCTGTCCCTGCAGGAGCTGCAGCAGAAAAGGGCCCAAAAGGCCTTGGAGACGAAGTGCTCAGCAGAAGAGCTGGTGCTGGTGAAGGAGAGCAGGAGGGTGCCCAAGAAGAAGCCTGGTGCCAAACCTGCCTCAGCCAGGAACGCCAGCCCGGCTGGCAGCCTCACTAAAGCCAACAACGCCGGTGAGTGCCTCAGGCATGTCCCTGAAGCTTTGGGAGGAAGGGGAAGGAGGGGTTAAGGAGCTGTTTGCTCTGAGGGGCAGGGGCTGGCTGGGGCGAGTGCCTGAGAACAGTCTGGTCCCTGCAGAGGCCAATTCCCCCTCAGCAGCCGGGGAGCCGGAAGGAAGCGGCCTGGGAGCTCTTGGCTCTGTGCCCTTGCAGGACCTCAGGGCAGAGGATAAACTGCAGGTGGGTCTGGCTGTGCCTCCTGGGGGCCCTGGCAGCAGGTGCTCTGCCAGGGTGACATCAGAGCCTTTGCTGGCTTCTGGGGAGACCCAGAAAACTAATTCTCTCATCTTCTCCCTTAGGATGTGAGCTCCAGGGAGACGGGTAACGAGGACCTGGAGACAGCAGTGACTGCTGGCAGCAGGGCCCCATCCAAGGTCACACTCAATGAGCTGCTGGACACACTCCGGCTGCTGGAGGAGGAACCAGAGCTGCTGCCCCCACCCAAGCTCCTCAAGAAGGACAGATATGCCTGGATGGACAGGGTGAGCTGGGGATGAGACTGCTGTGTCCATCAGTGACAGCTGCCTGGTGAGAAACAGCCAGGTACTGCAAGGGAAGGTGGTGGACGAGCTTGGAGTAGGTGATGGAGGAATTTGGAGGAGTTGGAGGAGTTTGGAGGTGGTAGAGGAATTGTTTGGTGCATTGAGGGCTTGGACATTTGCAAGGAGCAGCAACCCATGCAACAGCTAGTAGTGAGACAGGGCTTAGCCCAGAGGAGCAGGCTGGTTTCTGGGGTGCAGTGGGGGGACTGGGCTCCAGTGATGGAGAAAACCCAGCGTCTCTTCTCCTGAGCCTTCCCCTGGGTGCTCATTCACTGTGGTGAATTCCCAGCAGGAGCCCAGCTCCAACTCCCTGACTGCTGATAACCTGGAGAAGTTTGGGAAGCTGAACCACCCACCAGGGGTCCCCGAGGATGGGGCTCTGCTCTCAGAGGCCAAGCTCCAAAGCATCATCAGTTTCCTGGATGAGATGGAGAAGTCGGAGCAGGAGAGGCCCAGGTCGGCCGCCTCAGCCGTGCAGCGGGAGGTGAGCCCACCTGTGCTGTGGGAATCCATTCCTGGTGGGAATCATCCCCTGTCTCTCTGTCCTCATTCCAGGTGGTTCCACCACCTTTTCATTGTGGTTTTTCTGCTGTGGCAGAGCTTCCTTTTGGAAGAGGAGCTGGCTCATGTGGAACAGGTGTCGGCTGTTGCCACAGAGGTGACGAGCTCCATGATGAGGCTGAAGCTGGAAGTGGAGGAGAAGAAGAGAGCCATCAGCCTGCTGCAGACTGCTCTGGTGTGCCAGCCTCTCATGTGGTTCTTGGGGCTATGAAGCACATGATCAGGACTGTCCTTGGTTTTACAGAATCATGGAATTGTTTGGGTTGGAGGGGGCTTTAATGATATCTGGTTGGGACCTGGGCTGAGCTCCCTTCTCCTCTGTCCTGGGGGGCTGCATGTTCCTGCTGACCAGGGTGGGAGATGTGAGTGCCAGGCTTTGCTTTAGCTCTGTTCCTCCTGGCCTGCTGGTGATTTCCATGTCGTGGCTGTTTGACCCCTGCTCCCCACAGACTCAGCAGCGGGAACTGACCGACCGACACGTCAAACAGACCGAGAAGGAGCTTGGCCACCAGCTCAGGCTGCAGAGGGAGCAGTATGAGGCAGCTATCCAGAGGCACCTGGCCTTCATTGACCAGGTAATCCCTCATCCCATCTCCTGAAGGCAGAGGCTGAGGTGGCTGCGCCTGCCTGAGGCTGGCTGCTTGCCCTGCCCAGCTCCTCGATGACAAGAAGGTGCTGAGTGAGAAGTGTGAGGCCGTGGTGGCAGAGCTGAAACAAGTGGACCACAAGTATGGCCAGAAGATCACCCAGATGCAGGAGCAGCACGAGCTGGTGAGGGGACAGGGAAGATGGGGGAGATGGGGGACACCATGTTCCTGCAGATTTTGCTCGAATGGGGCCTCTGCCCAGAGCAGTACAGTGTCTGTCACCTCGGTGGGACCTGGACACCAAGGAGCACAGCCTGTGCACAGAAGGTCCCTGTCACCACAGAGCTTTGTCCTGGCTCCACAAAAGGCTCCTGTCCTCTGCTGCCCAGAGCCAGGAACATGACACTGACCAAGGGACTGTAAGCTCCCAGGCTCTGCCACACCTGGCACAGGGTGCCCAGAGAAGCTGTGGTTGCCTTATCCCCAGAAGTGTCCAAGGCCAGGTTGGACAGGACTTGGAGCAACCTGAGGTAGTGGGAGGTAGTGCCCATGGCAGGGGTTGGGACTGAACAAGCTTTAAGGTCCCTTCCAACCCAAAGCATTCCAGGATTCCATGATCCCACTGAAGGCAGAGCTCTCCCGGCCTAGGAGTGACCAGGGTGTGGTGCTGGTACAAACCCAGTGCCATGGAGGAATTTTGCTTCTTCTGTGGATGGAGACAGCTCAGCTCGCCCTGTGCCAGGCCCAGCAGGAGGCAGCACCACTGGGCTCATCCCAGCTCTGCCACCTCAGTCCCTGCTTGTCCTTGACCTTGGAGCTGAGCCCTTGGTCTCTGGAGCAGGCTCCAGCCACACAGCCTTCTGCCAGTCCCTTGGCTTGTCCCAGTCCTTGTCCCTTGTGCTGTCTCCCCTCTCCCCCATGGAGTTCTGCCCAGCTCTGCCCTGCCCATGGCTCCTACAGACATGGCTGTGTGGATTTGCCTCTCCTCCACCATTCTCCTTCTCTCTCCATCCCCTCCTTTCTTTCTCCCCAGGTCTGGCGCACTTTGGGCCCCTTTTGTGAGGTAAATGTGGTCTTTGCTCTCTTTCGTGCCTTGCCCTCTGCTCTCATGCCCTGACCTGCTCTGGCCTTGCTCCAGCCCCTGACAGAAGGTTTTCCATGGCAGGGAGAGGGAAGGCTGGAGAGGAAAGCACCATCGCACAGGGGCAGATGGGGCTGCCCTGCATGCAGGGACCTACGGCAGTCCCCAGTTCCCTTTCCTTCTCCATTGGTGCTCTCATGTCTTGGCTGTGAGAACTTTGCCAAGGGGATAGAGGAGAAGGCACTGGGAGAGTGTGTGGCCACTTCTCTGGGCTGGAAGAGTACATCTGGCCAGGGCTGTGCACATACCCATGTGCAGCTCCAGCTTCCTTCCCAACAGCCCAGCTCCCAGGCTCCCAGGGCTTTTCTCTCCCAGCTTCTCTGAGGTTTTTCCATTTGCTTCCAAACAGGAGATTAAGAAACTGAAGGAACTCATGAGTGCAACTGAGAAAGTCCGGCGGGAGAAGTGGATAGAGGAGAAAACCAAAAAGATCAAGGAAATCACAGTGAAAGGTACGGGCAGGTTCCCTCAGCAGCATCTGGAGCTGGGATGGTGCTAGGGTGGTCCAGGAGAGATTGGGAAGAGCTCCTTGGTGTGGGCAGTGTTTTCTTTTCTCCCTGTTTCTGGTGGAGCAGATGCCAGAGGGCAAGAAAACCCCTCTGTGCTCATCCCCTTCTTCCTCCCAACCCCATTGAGCCCTTCGAGCCGGCCGAGGGCACGGGGTGGGATCCAGGCCGAGCCGTGCCCGTCCTTCCCGCTGTCCCAGGGCTGGAGCCGGAGATCCAGAAGCTCGTGGCCAAGCACCGTGAGGACATCCGGCAGCTGAAGCTGCTGCACGAGGCCGAGCTGCTGCGGTCGGACGAGCGGGCGGCGCTGCACTACGGGCGGCAGGCGCAGGAGCTGCGGGGGCTGCTGGAGCGGGAGAAGGAGGAGCAGAGCCAGCGGGAGCGGGAGCGGGCCCGGCTGAGGTGCGTCACTGCGGGCTCAGCCAGGGCTCCCGGCTCTGGCCAGCGCCAGTTTGCTGGTGGGATCCCAGCATCTGCAGCTCCACAGGGAGCGGCACCTTTCCCTCAGGTGGGCGATGCCGCTGAGCTGGGAGCGTCCTCTGGCATCATGAAGTGCAGGGTGGAGAAGAGGCCCAGTGCTCGAAGGCACATCCCTGGAGTGTCTGTGTCCCACAGGTGTGAGCAGCAGCTGGAGCAGGAGGAGCAGGCTCTGGAGCTGCAGCGGCGCAGGCTCTATGCCGAGGTGGCCGAGGAGAAGGAGCGGCTGAGCCAGCAAGCAGCCAGGTGAGCAGGCTGGGGGCCTGGGGGCAGCCCTGGAGCCGTGGGGCCAAGCTCCTGTGAGAAGAGGTGCTGGGGTGGATGATGGGAGCTGTGTCTGTGCAGGCAGCGGGCAGAGGTAGAGGAGCTGCGGCGGCAGCTGGAGGCCAACAGCTCGGCCCTCACCCGTGCGCTGCGGGACGAGTACACCAAGGAGAAGGAGGACCAGGAGAGGCGGCACCAGGTCTGGTTTCCACTCACCTCCAGCCCTTCGGGTGCTGGCACCACCAAACCTCAGACCCCACAGCCCCAGCCGCTGCTGCCAGCCAGCACAGGAGGGTCCCAGGGCTGAGCTGTTGTTTTCCCTGCTCCTCACAGGCAGAACTGAAGGTGCTGAAAGACCAGCTGGAGATGGAGAAGCAGGCCTGGGAGGCCAACTATGTGAAGAAGGAGGTAATGGCAAGAACTGTCCTCCAAAGGTGCCACCCATGGGCTCTGAGAGGAATTTGAGGCCATGTTTGCTATCTCCATTCCAGGAAGCTTGGCTGCTGTCTCGGGAGCGGGAGCTGCGGGAGGAGATGAGGAAGGAGAGGGACAAAGAGATCGAGCTGGTGATCCAGCGTCTGGAGGCTGACACATCCTTGGCCAAGGAGGAGTGTGAGAGGGCAGCAGAGAACAGGTGAAGGGAAAAGGGAGGAGGGAGGTCCCAGCTCCTCAAGGGGCTGGTCCCTTTTCCCTGTCCCATGGGCATCTTTCCAGTGAGCTCTGCAGCAGTGTTGGTGCAGGAAGGAGCAGCTCACAGGGACAGAGTTTACCTCCCCCCTGAAGAAACAGCTTTGGATCTCTTGTGGGGCAGCTCTGCCCTTGCTGCTGTGCCCTGGTCCATCCTGCAGCAGGAATGGGGCTGGGATGAGCCAGGCTGCCTGTCCTTCCTGCCCATAGGATCAAGAGGATCCGAGACAAGTACGAGGTGGAGCTGCAGGAGCTGGAGCGGTCGGAGCGGAAGCTGCAGGAACGCTGCAGTGAGCTCAAGGGGCGGCTGGCCGAGCTGGAAGGGGAGGGTGTGCGGCTGCAGGGCCTGCTGAAGCACAAGGAGCAGGAGCTGGAGGAGATCCGCAAGGTGAGTGAGGAGCAGAGCCAGGGCCCTGCCTGGCCCACGCCTGGTGTGCAGCACCAGCTGTCCCAGGGCACAGAGGTCTGACTGAGGTGGTGTGGCAGGAATTTGCGGACAGGCTGGTGGGGATGGAGGAGGAGAACGCGCGGCTGAAGGCAGAGATGGCGGAGCTGAGGGCCCGGCAGCACCTGGAGCTGGACAGGCTGGTGCAGGAGAAGGACCGGGAGCTGGAGGAGGTTCACAGGAGGTGAGGGAGCCTGGGCATGGTGTGGGAGCTCAGTGCTGCATCCTCTGGAACAACTTCCAACCCTGTCCAGGCAAACCAGGCAGGGGAGTCTTGCCCGAGCTGGCTGCTGCTCAGCCACCCTGAATCCTCTGTCCCTTGTCACTGCTGGCCTGCTCTGTGCCATCCTGTCCCCAGGGCTGCTGCTGTGCCTGCATGGAGGACATGAGTGCCAGGAGAGGCCAGTGGAGCACAGCTCTGTCTGCGTTCCTCCCTGGCAGGAGCCCTGGCCAGGATCACTGTCACCTCCTGGGGGCTCACACATGATCCCTGTGACTGCAGCTGCATGATCTTCTCCAGAGGAGCGGGGCCCAGGGTCAGGGCACAGCCACAGAGGCAGAGGGCAGCTGGGACATCCCCAAAATGCTGTGATAATAAAATCTTAGGAAGCTAATGTGCCTTTCTTCCTGTAGACAAGTCAGTGCCCACTACACAGCACCCACCAGTAGAATAAAGGTGCTGCCAGTGTGTGATGGCACCTGGAGCCTGGCTTTGGCTGGGGTAGGGGGGCTGAGCTCCTGGGGCTGCAATCCCCCCCTGGGGCAGGGCCCAGCGCTGTGTTGAGCCCTGGGGTGCTCAGCCCCCGTGTCCATGTCAGGGTGAAGGCAGCGGTGCTGAGGAAGGAGGAGAGCATGAGCAGCCTGCGCAAGCAGTACGAGGTGAGTGTGGGGTCCCTGGCCCTGCCCTGCTTGTGTCAATGCTGGGCCCTGGGAGCTCTGTGTGCCCTGTGTGTCCTGTGTGCCCTGTGTGCTCTGTGAGTTCTGTGTGCCCTGTGTGTCCTGTGAGCCCTGTGTGCCCTGTGAGCCCTGTGTGCCCTGTGTGCCCTGTGAGCCGTGTGTGCGCTGTGTGCTCTGTGAGCTCTGTGTGCCCTGTGTGCTCTGTGAGCTCTGTGAGCCCTGTGAGCCCTGTGTGTCCTGTGAGCTCTGTGTGCCCTGTGTGCCCTGTGAGCCCTGTGTGCTCTGTGAGCCCTGGGTCCTGTGTGCCCTGTGTGTCCTGTGAGCTCTGTGTGCCCTGTGAGCTCTGTGAGCTCTGTGTGCTCTGTGAGCCCTGTGAGCTCTGTGTGCTCTGTGAGCTCTGTGTGCCCTGTGAGGAGCTCTGTGAGCTCTGTGCCCGGTGCGCTCGGCGTGCCCCGGGAGCTCTGTGT
>VWYI01043154.1:0-18233 GCA_013399455.1 Anthoscopus minutus
AGTGGTGCCCAAAGAAGATAGCCATGGCCGTATACAAAAGCACAAGAAGTTCCACAGAACTTGAGGCAGAATTTCTTTACACAGAGGGTGGCAGAACACTGGAACAGCTGTCTGGAGAGGTGCTGGAGTCTCGCTCTCAGGAGACATTCAAAACCCATCTGGACCCATTTTTGTGTCACCTGCTTAAGGTGACCCTGCCTTGGTGGGGGGTTTGGACTGGATGATCACCAGAATTCCTTTCCGGTGCTAGCTATACAGTGATTCTGTGATTTAATGAAATACTTGGAATTTAATATAAACTAGTTTCAAGGAGTAGTGAAATTTATTTCTTTGTGCAAGCTTTTGGCAATATAGGTTTCATTTAGAACTCTACCTTTGTCACTAGCAACTTATTGGAGCACTTGTCAAATTTAGAGTACTATTTCATATATGCTTTATTAATACATGTGAAAAAGCTTCAGTATTCCTGTCTCAATAGTTGAATATTATAAAGTGCAGACCATTAGGTTTTCTCTTTCAGATCAGAACAGTTGAGTTGGAAGCCAGGCACGGAGGAACCTTCATCAGGATGGAATTTGTACAGCAGCAGCGTAAGCAGAGCAGTGCATTTATGATTCACTTGAGTGTGCAGCATCTTCTCCAAGCATTGTATGGATTGAGAAGTTGCACTTCTTTTGGTGGACACTCCATTCCAGTCTCCTTGTTTAAGAGTGTCACTTGCCTGCTCTGACACTGTCAATTTAATGTCATCCACTGTAGCTTGCTGTGTACAGCCCATCATGTAAATACAGAACTATATTTTCTTTTTTAAGCATATTATAAACAGCAGATGTTGAATAAATAGCATAACCCTAGAAAATGGAAAAATGAAATGTCAGAGGAGAAATACATGTAAATACAGAACTGTATTTTCTTTTTTAAGCATATTATAAACAGCAGATGTTGAATAAATAGCATAACCCTAGAAAATGGAAAAATGAAATGTCAGAGGAGAAATACATGTAAATACAGAACTGTATTTTCTTTTTTAAGCATATTATAAACAGCAGATGTTGAATAAATAGCATAACCCTAGAAAATGGAAAAATGAAATGTCAGAGGAGAAATAGTGAAATCTGTTAATTTGCTTCTACTCTACATCTTGTATTCCATCCCAGCCCTAGACCTAACAGATTTTTACTTGGCGCTCTACATTCTATTGCATTAATCTCTTACTGAGACTTCTGGTCTATATTGCCATTGGTTCTGTTTTTTTGATAGAGGCTGTTCCCTTTTCTAAACTTGACTGGAGTGCATTTTTCCTTAGCTGCATTACTGAATAAATGCTTTGCACTAAAGTTGTAAGAAACTGTTGCTTGTGGTTGTGTTAATGCTACTTGATTTTAACAACTGACATGCACTTCTTATGTTGTGATGTAAGAGATAATAGAGCCTATGGTAAAGTGGGAAAGTACAGCTCGAGATTTCAAGAGGTACACAGTAACATTACTGACTCCTAGCCTGATGTGCTTAGAGGCATTTTTAAATAAAGCAGTTTTTCTGTTCTGGATTGTGTTCCTCTAATTCCACAGTTGCCTTGTGTTTTAAGAAGCTCCACCAGTATTTGACATCTTCCTTATAAGGCAGAATTTGACAGACTCTATGAAAAGGCATGTAGGGGTTGTAATATGTATAATGTAGCTGTGGATGTTAGCAGGTGAGAGGGAACTGCTGCGTAATAGCCATTTTACATGTTGGTCAGTGAATCAGCTGTTCTTGAGGTGTGACAAGTGGCAGGTGGGCTTCAGTCTCCTATGTAAAAAGGGAAAGGGTAGAGGAAATGGCCCCAAGTTCTGCCAGAGGAAGTTTGGAAATAATTTCTTCATGGAAAAGGTTATAGAGTAGTGGTCAGGCTGGCCTGGGAATTGGTGAGGTCACCATCCCTGGGAATGGTGAAAAAAAGTGTGGTTATGGCACTTCACATTGTTTAATGGTGTGCTAGGTTGTTTGTTGGACTTCGTATAAAAGGCCTTTTCCGACCTAAGTTCTGTGATCCTGTTACCACCTTAGCTAATGGCTGCCTGGTTCTGTCCAGAACAGCTGTGTTCTCTCCAGGCCTCTAGAGCTTGCCCCTCGTGACCTCACAAACATTGCCCAGGTAGCTAGATGGGCTGTAGGCTAGCTACATGTAAGGGTGTGGATAATAAGATTGTGACCTATCTTAAGAAAAGTTAAACTGCGTTTTGTGTTGCTACTGCATTGTCAGTTTGGGATTTAATAATGGCATCTAAAATTTTTCAGCTCTGTCTTACACTCTTGCAGTGCTTAACTTCAGCTGGGTTAACTCCAGTGAGGCACCATATGGAGGTAGCTCTTCTGTACAAGAATGCTTTCAGACCATCCTCCCTGGGGATTCATACATACACTCCATGTGGAGCTGTTGAGCTGTGTCTGCTGGATTGTGCATGGACTTACAGCTGGGGAATTCCATCTGTAACTGGCAAAAAGCACAGCTGCAGGGAGTACCTTTTTGTCTCTGTTGTGGGCATCTTATCACTTCTAAATAAGATCTTACTTGGGATCATGTTTTTCTGTGACACAAACTGGTTTCTGATTCGTTTCAGTGTAGGCAGTTATCCCAAGGTGCGAAGCTAATCCATAGTAGTGAAGAATCCTATTGACCCATTTATTCATCCCTTTGGGATCCCTCTTGATGGCAACATACACTGAGTATCAACCACTTCTTCCACTTTTGTATCATTTGCAAACTGCCTGAAGGTGCCATGTCTCCTATTATTGATGTAATTTATAAAGATATATAATAGTTTTTACCCCATTTCCTGATCATTGGGATCACAGCTGTTGGTGGCCCTCTGACTCGACTTTATGCCACTGATCATAAGTCCTGCAGCTCAGAACATTAATTCATTTGTCTCATGGTCCACTTACCTGGCCCATGTTTCCATCAGTTGTTGATGATGTGGGTGACTGTCAAAAACCTTACCAAACTCAAGATATGCAATATCTTGGTACCAACCCAGTCGTCTTGTTGGTTTTTAGTTTGGCTTAAGCATGATTTCCACTTCATGCTTACCACTCCAAATAATCTCTAGCTGTCTTAACAGCCAGTGTCTGGAATTGATTTTCCAGGATTATATAAGCAACCATCTTTACAAGTACTGAGGTTGAAATCCTTCTTGCCTTTCTTTAAGATAGTGATGTTTACATTCTCCCAGACGTAAGGAACCTCCTGGTTGTCACAACCTTTTAACAATAGAGAGAATTGCCTCAACATTACCTGGACCAACTCCGGTTTTGCCTGTGGGTACTCCATGGACCCAAGCATGCCATTTGTTTAAGTGCTTCTTAACCTGTTCCACTTCCTTGACCCAGTCCTTTCCATCGATCTCAGGGACCTGGGATTGCTGAAAGCTAGTCAGAACGGTAAAGACCAGGGCTGAAACTGAGAGTCAGAGGTCACACCTTCACTCTTCAATGTAGTTGGTGTGCTCAGGGAGCATGAACAGACAGCTCTTGCAAACCAAAACTCTTGAGGAATAGTAAAAGCATTGGTGTGAGCCAAGAATGATCTCTTGGGGGTTGACCAGCCATGCTGTCTTTCATTTTAGGCAGGTTTTCTGCAGTAGGAGGAACAATCTGTGTGTGAACGCTAGTCAGGGCAGGCAAGCTTTTCTCACCACTTGTCTCTAAGTCCTCTCCCTGCTGCTTAGATCGTTTAGATTTGGAAGCCTGTATTAGTTGTTAGTTAGTATTTCTTGCAACCATTGCTTTTCAGTTAGTGGGAGGTGCTGGTGGTTAGAAAAATCCTGACTTTATCAAGGACTTAAGAGTTTAATGCTCTGGCAGTAATTTTTTAACTTATTGCATAAGTAGGAGGGATAAATTAGTATTTTTTTACATATTCTTTCAAAGTAGAAATATTGAAAATATTTACTGAATAGAAAAATAAAAACTTACTTAATTGTAATGCAAGTGGGTTAAGAATGGATGCTGAAGAGACCTGGGCCTTCTGACAGTCCAGGTTATTGCATGTATGGTAAAGGGTCACTTAAAGGGGATTTATGAAAAGGATCCCTAATCCCCCTGTGAAATCACTAACCTTGTTTCTCTCTAAGTACTTGACAAGTTATATCACATTGTTTTCCTGTGCGATAAAAGTCCAAGATAATGGGAGCAATTGTGTTTGCTGTTTTTTAATGTCATCAACTTCTCACCAGAAGATGGCAGCAGGCTGATGTTAGTCACAAATATTTCTACGGCTTATTGCTGGATAAAACGCGGAGATACTGTGCTAGATACTTGAAACTGAACATCTTATCAGAGCTAACACCAAGAAACCCAGTATGAAAAGTGTTGCATGTTGAGCCTTTTTGCGGGGTTCTAGCTCTGGCTGGCTATTGGCCTGCAAGTGCTCTGCAAGTCCTGGCCATTGTTCAGTGATGTCCTTTCACCTGACAGTTTTTCAAGAGCATTTATTTTGGAAGAAAAGCCTGAGCAGGTAGAACTATTTCTTTAAGAAATTTGAATTGTTACATATTGCATTTCAGCTCAATAAAATATTTAATTTGGTTCCTATAATTAATTTTTCTGGCAGTAAACTTCAGTTAAATGTAAATGCACCTTTTCTGTGACAGACACAGCAAAAGTGGAGGAAGGACTGAGCTGATACTGGATGGTGGAGAAAGAATTATTGTCTTCAGTGAAAAGCTTATGTAAATAATGATAAAATATGTGGAAATAACCAGCTCTTGCAGATGTTTTGTGTTATTTTTAATGGAAAATAAGCTCCGTTAGCCAGAGGAACAAAGATGGGTTTTACCCTCTAGCTGTAAATTAAGCTTTGCCATAGTGTTGTTAATATAGCCAAAATGTCAGAGTTAGATACACTTATGAATATTCAATTTTCAATGCATTCAAATTTTGCAGAATAAATTCACCATTGTAAATCCATCCTGTTAAAGAATGGGTCTTTTTCTTGGATTTGAAGTAAAACAGCAAATCCAACCAGTGGGATCCATAGCACCATGGGCTGATGAATCTTACTGTCAGACCTTTATATTTCCCTGTGTGCTGAAGGCTGAGTTACAGGAACATGTTCAGAAGGGGCAGACATGTAAGAGGCAACCAGCCTAAGGTCCCTTGATCCTACCCTGACCCACTTGTCCACTAACAAACTACAGATTGCTTCCAAGATGTCTGTGTTGCATGGTGTTGCCATTTATTACTACATGCTGATTCCTAATCCACATCCAAAACAGTGATGTGCCTGCAGTTGTCTTTAATGATCTGTTTACAACAAAACATGGTAGCAGTTCCAGAAAAAAACCCAGAAGAGTAAAATATTCAAATGCTTTTAAACTGTGGCTCTCAAGAGAGTCTTCATCTGTGGATGAAATCCAGTGCTCCCCGAGTTCTTGGTTTTTGTAGAGAGAGGAGAGACAGGGAGTTTTTCTTTGCTTCTTTTGCTGGCCTTCCTCATTAGCTATGGCAAGAAAGGTTTTCCCAGGACTGTGTCTTATTCCCGGAACTCTTTGGCTTCTCGGCAGTCCGGAACTCCAGGACAATCGCCTGGGGGCCCCGCCAAGCTGTTCTGTGGCCTGGATGAGGGCTCCAAGCCCCGGAGGGACTGAGTGAGCCAAGCCACACCCCACAATAGACTCTAAATAACAGAAGGACTTTCTGAATTTGCCATCTCTTCATAGCAACCAGAGGTTTCATGGTTTAATATGATTCATTTTTTCATACTTGTGAGTACTTTCCTTGTTAAATAAACAAGTTTTTTCCACTTTGCTCTAAGGAGATTTTTCTCCCGAGCCAGTTGGGGTTCAGCTGCTGGGATTTGCTATCTAGAGGAGACCCCTTCAGGAAGTTTCCTCCCAAGTCTGTCCCGAACCAGGACAGGCTTAGGAATATTGCATATGAAAACTTCAGGTTTTATTATTTGACAACAGCCTTTCCAAGCATATTTATGAAAAAGTAATCACAATGTCATTATCAAAATAGTCCTTTTAATATGTGAGATGTCATTCATTTGTGACATTTGGTTAGCTTAAGACGTGCACTTGCATTCCCATTAAAACCCATGATGAGGCTTTCACGTCTGATGGCCAGCTTTGTGTAAGACAAAAAGGAGGAAAGAATGTCAGATTTCAAATGTTTGTGTATATGTTTATTAAAAATATTTTCATGCACACTACTTAGCTTTAAAACGCTTCACACAGGTGTGCTTCCAGTAGGTTCTATTTGGTTTTTGAAGGGGGCAAGTATCTCTGGCTAGTAAGCTATCATGAATTCATGCGCCTGCAAGTAAGTGCAGTAATGTAACATCTTTGGCTTTTTTTGTGTATATTTTGTCAGATTTTTCTTCAATTAATGCAAGCTGCCTAGTTATATAATCAAATTGATCACTAAAAGTAAAATCCAAGTTTCCCAAATGATGTTTCTTCCTAGTGTTTTGATGTCACTTTTCCTTTCTCACACATTTCCTCCTTCCTCCTTAAGTCCTGGATGACCCTCTGGGGGCTTTCCATGGTTCCCTCCAATATGATCATATCCTTTTACTTTGTCTGTCCTCTTGTGCTAAGACAGACAATACCTTCAATGTCTTTCAGCATGGTTTCTCCCCAGCCTCCCTCTAACGATTTACTCCTTCGAGTTCCAGGAATTCCCTGCTTACACCCTGATTCCCTGCACATTCATTTGATTTCCACAGAGATTTTTCTGGTGGGAAACTTGTGGGAACTGTGTTTTTAAAGTGAGTGAACAAGGTATACCTTCTGAAATCCCAGCTGTTTGTCAAAAGGGCTGAAGGAGGTCCTAACTAGACTCACAAATTATTGAAGTGCTTACAGCCTGGTTCTTCAAAGAAGACATATCCTAGAGAAAAGCCCCTCCACATTTTCTAGTGTTTCCAGAAAAGCCTTTGAGAGCAACCTCGTGGCTTACTAATTACAATCTGTATCACCACTTCATATAAAGCACTGTGTCAGTGAAAGACATAATTCTACATTCTTGAGTTAGCCTAGGGATTTGATCAGAAATGCATGTATACTCACTAAGACAGCAGTGACTGTGTAAGGCTTTCTGAATCTAAATTTCCAGAATAATTTGAATTTTTCTGCATAGGAATGACTGTATGGAAAGCAATTGCAGAGATTAGGGAAATGAAAATCAAACAAAGTTCCTATCAGCAGTGTATTTGGAAAGTTTTACAGATGTATGTAGGAATAAGAAAGAATAGAAAACTGTATAACCACATTAACATGAACGGCAGAGAGCACGGCTTCACCTGTATAGGCAGAAAACAGCTGACACACCAGTTTTACATAAAAACCATTGGTAACTGCTGCTAAAGATAGCTGTATGGAAGAATTGGATATGTTGGCTGCCAGGACAGAAGTACACTGCTCAGCGATAAAATCTGGGACTTCGTTACCATGCAGGATAAATGGATACAGGGAACAGCTCAACAGGAAATATGAATTCTTCCTAATGTATAACTTACTTAATTTAATGGTTTCTTGCATCAAAAGGGGTTTTCATACCTTAAGAATGTCTGTCCTTCAAAGGTAAAGTAACTGTCCTTTAACAGTTACCCAAAATTTTCATTCAATTCTCTAAGCTACATGGATTCATAGAGCTGCTTATGTTTTGTCAGACTGCACTGGACTTTTCCATAGCAGTTTTCCATGACAGTAAATCTGGAAGATTAAGCAATCATGAAGTTCATTGTTTAGGCACAGATGTGCACTATACATCTACAGATACCACCTTTCTCTTTTGCTAAACTTTTGCCCAAAATTTCAGTGAAGACTGCATGCATGTAAATGTGTCCAAGCCTGCTCTCAACAGTTACTTATTAATTTGGAGGAGACTACTGAACCATCTATTCTAATATGTGGTGAATGTATGTGTTGGTGAAAAAAGTGAAGTTTGGTATGCAGACTTCAGCCTTTTGATATGGCACAAAGAGTAAGTTTCTGAGTTGTGTGGGAATTACAGACAGTCTTCCAAATGTTTTAGGTTAACATGAAACTTTTGTACTTTTATGTTCACAAGGGCTTCAAACTTCTCTCAAGGGAGACCTTTCTCTTATTTACTACTTGTTTCAAATCCATTCACCATCTAAAAGCAGAACTTTTTATTTTTCATATGCTCCTTTTTTTGCCATATTCAATATTTGTATGTGATATACTTTTGATACCTTGCATATGGATGATCTTCCCTTTGCAAGCATCTCATCTGTCATCTATTCTTCTATAGCTCAGTCAGGTAGCTGGGCCTCTATCTTCATAGCTTGGAAGAGAATGTATTTACAAAATGAAGACTCGTCTTCAGTGATTTTCTCTGCAACGTAATTGTGGGCAATCAGTTCTTGTTATCAGAGCCTGCCCCAAATCATCATGCCATCTAAACAAGAGACTTCTATCTGTTGTTTCAATCTGACCATTCACAGAAATTAGAGATGGTACAAGAAGTAGATTATGTGGTTAAAGAGATGCTGCTTTTCCCTGTGAGGGTTTATTTTAGCAACAGGGAACTAAGTTCCCCTGAATGACAGTAGAGCAATTTATGGGCTGAAGTTCTTTTCTCTCAAGCAGTAATACTATGGTGTCCATGACCTCTGTGGACAGTAATTATCAGTAAGCCACATAGCAAATATCCTGAACTGTGGTCCTGAGCTGTGACTCCAGGGTGTCCTCCCTGGTTTAAACAAGTATTTAATGTAAGCTGATAAATTATTCATTAATTTCACCTCAGTTTCTATTTAGATAAATGAAGAAGACCTGTATTCTTTTTACCCTCAAAGGGTCTGCTATTCTTCCATGGTTCTTAGTGAGCCTCTCCATCCTTATGTGCTTACTTGTTTTATTTTATTAGCAGTATTGATGAGACTAACTTGATAGACCTCAGTCGAGAAAAGCGTAATTTGGAAAATCAGAAGACAGTGAAAATCAGAAGAGTTAACAAAAAAATCCCAACCCCATATCTATGCAGACAAGCATAGGAGATGCCAAAATTTAGGTATAATTAGGTTTTAGAGAAAAAGGGGACAACTTTACAACTGCAACATCAAAATGCTTATACAGCAATTTTAACTGTTCAGTGCTGAGATTAATGTGTTGACTTGCTGCAGTCAAAAAACAGTGACTTCAGTCCTGAAGAATCATGCTGTTATTTTATAAATATTTATCATGCCAGGAGGAGTAGTAAAGTGTAGCAAACCTCTTAAGTCTAGCATTGCTTCGCTCCTTCTTGTTAAGAGTCTTTATCTATTTCTCTCATTATTTTCCAGTAAAAAGTATTTTCAGGCATGTCTGTGGGTGCAGAAATAAAGTTTTCATACTATCATGCATTGGTACTGAATTATCACTGATGATCTGCTGCTGCTTGTTGTCTATAATATGGTAAGTATTACTGTAAAATCTGAGTGCATTCATAATATTTTAGGGCAAATTCAACAGAATTCATTGTAAAATACACCAAAGAAGGCAGAATTATGTACAAGAGGAAGGGCAGAATACTTGAGGTGTAAAACCAATTGTGTTGCCAGATCATGCTGAAAACTTCATCCTTGACCAAAGAGTATGGCAGCTTGGGGCTACTGCCATCTGCAGGCAATCCTGGACTTTTTTCCATCCTGGGCTGTTGAGAAGTTCCCTTCCATTCCTAATACCAGGAATTCTGCAAGGAGAAAAATGCAGGTTCAGCCAGCTGTTTCCTGCTTGCTCCTGTGGGGTGTTCAGAGAGATACCTGCACTGCACATCCTTGTACTGCTGATCTGCATGACCCTGCACCCTCCCGGTTGCCAAGTGCTACTGGGCAGGTGCAGGATGCTGCCTTGCAAACATCCATCAGGATGCAGGACAGTGTGTCTGCAGAGAAGAGCCTCCATGGTACTGCAGGAAGCTGCACTGATGCCTGGAAGAGCTGGACCAGAGGCTAGTCAGAGTTAGAGGAATAAAGGATATTTATTGAGAGGTCACCCCCAGACAGCACCAGTGTTACAAATCAGGCTCTGCCTGGATGGCTCCAAAGGTAGAGGCAAAAGGAAGTGGGGCTCAGTCCCAAGACCATGCTCTTTTTATATGTTTGGGTCCATTTGCATACAGGAGTCCCACTTGCCCACCCTCTTCCTTCCACGTTGTTTAACTTCAAGCCTGAAGTTAGGAAAAAATGTCCTTGAGTCCCAGTCGGAGTAGGATTGTTGTGTCTTCATCACCTTGTGAAAGGATTTTAGTAACCCTGAACAAAAACCACACACCAATGCAGAATAGAAAACCCAAAAGCCCAAGACATCAGCACAAGGCCTCTGTTTCAGACCATTTGGGAACCCAGTCCTTCCAAACCCTGTCCCTCCAAACCCTATGCACGCAGCTGAGTTGTAATGGGATACTAGCTGAGGAATTAATTGAAGCACATGTTGCTAGAAGACACAAAATAGGAGCATGGACTCACGAACAACAGCAACAGTTTTTTTTCAGATGAGGCAGAAGCCTTTATTTTGGGGTTTGCAACCCTTTTTATAAGGTGTTCTGATACAGGTCAACATGATTGGCCAAAGGAACAACCTCTCTGGTCCCACTGGTGGAACAAGAGAAAAACACATTCAGAACCTTTGTGTGACATTGTTTTGAGAATCAAAACCTATTTACAAAAAACAGTCCTTGAAAGAGAAGTTTCCCAAAAGACTTTCCCTTGGGAACAGATCAGCCACTGTCAGGCTGTAAAACTCTCTCAGGCTCAGAAAATCATGTCCACAGAGCCATCGGTTTGCTCCTCATCAGCCATTTTGTATTTGTAAAATGCTGCTGCTGGCATCTGGCTGTGCCATAGGCAGGCCCATGAGGAGCTAGGTAGCAGAGCTATTTTTTCCACTTAAGTCTGAGTGCACTTTTACCATGGAAAACTGACATAAGGGCCTCCTCAACATACTCCAGAACCAAGCTGAAGACTGGCCTGCTGCATCATGGACCTTAGGAGAGCAGGGGGAGTAAAGCCATGTGAAGCCAGCTGATTCGGAACAGAAAGAACAGGCATATAATTTTCCCTTGGAGAATGATAAAGATGGCCACAAATGTGGCCAGAAAGTGTCAGCGCTGTGTTGGAAGGTTTTGGTCAAAAAATTCATTCCAAAAAGGTCACATAGACTAGCAAAAATGAGCACATTATGTCTTCCTGCTTGCCTCTTCTTCAGTTACATGAAAGTGGAAATGTTATAAAATTCTTAAGGAAGTGGCTCATCTTTTTTTCACCTCAGATTTGTACTCAAGTGTTTTCATCTAATATTTTAATTGTCAAGGATTATCTGCGTTCTATCTTGTTCCCTGTAAGGACTTCCTTTTTCAAGTCCTAACTCAAAACTCCTTTGACACAATAATGAATCCACAAGGACTCTTACTGATTTATGATTTCACAGAAGGAATTTTGGTGCAAATGAGAAACTCCTCAAAAAGATGGTGAGCTTTATTTGAGCCCTCTGTGCCTTTCTTCCCCTGTTGTGCTGCTTATGAAAAAGATTAAGTTTATGGAGGTGTACCCTTGAATGTAGACCAGATAATCATCTGTACAAATGTAGGCAGTCACCCACTGACTTTAAATTGCCTACATTTGTATATTTAATTTAATAGGAAGTGATTTAAGCACAGAAGTCCTTTCAAATGAGTAATTCATATCTAACTGAATACTGGAAGTACTGATTTTGCCAGAAATGATGTATGAGACACAGAACCAGAGGTCTCCTCCTCTCAACTGTAATTCCTGTGGGCTGGTCCCTGAAGTCCTTAATCAGTAAATCACACTCACTGTGGAGTGTTTGACGCAAACCAGAAAGGGCCATTAACTTCTATGGCTCTGGGAAGCAACTTGAGGGTGGGATCCCAGCCTCTTTTTGACAGGATGAGCATTGTGTACCCTTGTCGGGTTATACCCAACATGCAGAGTGGCCTAACTAGGCCTACCCCCTGAGTTCTTTTTATTTGTTTTATCAATGAAGCAGAGGAACTTCTTTTCAGTCTTCAGGGATTGTTTATTATATCTTATCATAAGTTCTGAGCCATAGATGGTACAGGCTCTGCTCTCTTACAAACATGACGATTCTGCTCTCAAGGGGACAAAATATCCCCCTATATACAAAATAAATAATCCAATTATTTAACACTACATATTCTAAACGTATATTGTTATTATTGTACTACCAATAACTAGTTATCTATCTATTCACGTAATATGGCACTGCAGCAAACTGTCCAATAGGATTGTGCTCTTAACACTACAGAAAATGGAGTAAGTGAAGGAGAAGAAGGGAAACTGAGGCAACGTCCACAATCCTCCATTTTGAACCCTCACTTACACCCATAGTCTACAAAACCTAAAAAATACATTTCACTAAGCAATAACTACCAACTACACTACTACCTAATTCACATTTGAGTTGTTTCCAACTCCTCAGAAAGCTTTGGAAGCTTTCCCCATGGACAGAGGTTGAAAGGGATACTTCCCTGAGGGTCAGGAGTCCTCAGGACAGGCAGAGAAATATTCCCTCCATCCTGGGTTCCCATATACCCCGTTCTAGCCTGGTTCCAGCATGGAAAGAAGGAAGTCATCAATGATAGACAACCCATGGTGGAATTTTAACTTCATTAGTATGGAGATTACTCAAAAAATAAGTTTGTTCCACTCTCTTAATTTTTGTGGATAAAATGGAGGCATCTTAACGCTACCCAGACTGGGCTGCTTTAATAGACATCATATAATCATAGAATGGCTTGAGTTGGAAGGCAACTTAAAGATCATTCCAACTCTAGTGCCATGGGCAGGGATGCCTTTCACTAGACCAGATAGCTCAGACCTCCATTTAACCTAGCCTTGAACATTCCTAGGCATCCACAACATCTTTGGGAAACTTGTGCCAATGCCTCACCACCCTCACAATGAAGAATTTCTTCCCAATACCTAATCTAAAACTACTCTCTTTCAGTTTGAAGCAATTCCCCCTTGTTGTCACTATATGGTCTTGTAAATAGTCTTTCTCCATCTTTTTTCTAGGCTCCCTTCAGGTACTGGAAAGCCACAATTAGGTTCCCCTGAAGCCTTCTCTTCTCCAGGCTGAACAACCCCATTTCTCTCAGCCTTTCCTCACAGGAGAGCTGCTCTAGCCCTCTGATCATCTCATTGACCCTCCTGTGGACTCTCTCCAACAGGTCCATGTCCTTCCTGTGCAGGGACCCCAGAGCTGATGCAGCCCTGCAGGTGGGGTCTCAGCAGAGCAGAGCAGAGGGGCAGAATCCCCTCCCTGGCCCTGCTGCCCATGGTGCTCTGGATGCAGCCCAGGACAAGTTTGTCTTTCTGGGCTTTGAGTGCTCATGGCTGGGTCATGTCCAGCCTCTCCTCCACCAGCACCCCCAAGTCCTTCTTGGCAGGGCTACTCTGATCTGTTAATACCACAGTGATCTGTTAATCCACAGTGTTAGTACCGGGGGTTGCCTGGACACAGGTGCAGTGGCTTGCACTTGGTCTTGGTAAACATCATGAGGTTCCAACCAGCCCAGTTCTTGAGCTTGTCTTGGTCCCTGTGAATGGCATGCTGTCCTTCAGATGAGTCAGCCACATCACTCAGCTTGGTGTCACTTGCAAATTTGCTGAGAGTGCACTTGATTCCCCATTCATGACTATGTCATGAATGATATAAATAACACCATTCCCAATACAGAGCCCTGAGGAGCACTACTTGTCACTGTTGATCACTACCCTCTGGATGTCATCATCCAATCAATTACTTATTTATGTTCATGATGGTTGTGAACATGATCTTTGCTTACAGTGGGCAGCGCACTGTCCTCATCCTGCTGCCCGTCCACTTGAGAGATGTGGGGAAAGAGGTTACCACTGAAGAATGAGGCAAACGAAACTATCTCAGCTTTCTCCTCATCTATTATTACCAGTTTACTAGAGTTGTTTGTTGGGCATGGCACTTCCTGAAGGTTGAGATTAAGTCATCTAATCAGAGAATACAGGGGCCATAGAAGCACAGTCAAGATCTTGGCTTTTTTTTGGGAAGGTTTCTGGTAAACCAGAAGGAATGCTATCTAGGAAAGTATTTAGAATGTTAGAGGAGTATTTTCTTTCTGTTCTGTGTTTTGTATGGTACTTTGTATACTGTAATATTAGTGCCTGATTTTCAGGAAGGTCTAAGTATGGTAGGTCTTGATTGGAAAGAAGGTGTGGATATTTTCCTCAAGGCAGTCACTATGGATTGATGGGCTGTTTATTTTTCTCAGTTATATTATTCCTCACTCTTGATATTTAGAAGTCCTCATACTTACATTGTGCCCATTTCCCTGATGTAATCTACTTCTGAGGCTTTTCCCTGCTCCTGGGAGAATGATGTTCCAAGCACTTGTCCACAGAAGGAACTCAAGAAAAATAGGAATTTGATCCTTTAAAATGGATCTGAGCGCTTCTCTTTCCTCAAACACTACCTGTTGCCTGATCTTGATGTTTACTTCCTTTGTCATCAGAGGCACAATCTTGAGTCACATCACTCCTGCCTTTGCTAAGCAGAGACCTAAGAGAAGATAATAGCTACCGAAGTCTTCCAGCTAACACCATCCATTTATCCTCAGAGATTCCTTTAGACTGGAAAAACCCTAGGAACATCAAGTCCAACCATTACTTTATCAAGTCTACCATTAAACCATATTCTTAAATGCCACTTCTGCATGGCTTTTAAATACCTCCAGGAATGGGGCCCACTCTCCTGGGCAGCATGTTCCAGTCTTTGACAGTCCTCTCCATAAATAGATTCTTCTTAGTGTTCATTCTAAACCTCCCCTGGTGCAACCTGTGGCCATTTCTTTTCATCCTACCAAGGAGAAAAGACTGACCCCCAGTTGGCTACGTTCTCCTTTCAGATAGTTGTAGAGAGTGATAAGGTAACACCTGAGCCTCCTCTGGTCTAAACAACCCCAACTCCCTAAGCCACTCCCCATAGGACTCATGCTTCAGACATTTCACCAGCTCCATTGTCCTTCTCGGGACACACTCCAGCAATTCAGTGTTTTTCCCGTAGTGAGAGGCCCAAAAGTGCATACAGTGCAGCCTCGCCAGTGCTGAGTGCAGGGAACAATCCCTGGCCTGCTCCTGCTGGCCACACTATTGCTGATACAGACCAGGATACCATTGGCCTTCTTGGCCACCTGGGCACTGCTGGCTCACGTTCAGCTAATGCTGACCAGCGCCTTTGGGTTCTTTGCCTCGGGCACCTTTCCAGACGCTCCATCCCCAGCCCGCAGCGCTGCCTGGAGCTGTTGTAACATGTCGGGTCCCCAGAGGCAGCTCTGCACCATCGGCTCCGAGAGAGCTGAGCTTTGGGGCGCCTGGTCACGAGCTGAGTTATGGCAGAACAACGCCATGTGATTAATTAAAAAGTTTTCTTTATGGTAGCAACGATCTAAATCTTATGGTAGGTTGAAAGGTTTGTGGCAGCAATGATTCAAACTCTGGACAGCATGTAGCAACGGTGATTTTTTAACAGCCTGGAGCAGCAGTGATTCAAACTTTAAGCAGACGGAGAAAGGAAGGAGGAGAGATAGGAAAATAAAGTTCACCACCCAGGGCTCCATTGCCTCTAGGCTCTTTCCTCTGGATTGCGAGTGCACAGATGATGGGTGCATACCCTCACCTCTATCTGTTGCACTATTCATAAACTAGTCCTTGCATGTGCATTTCATTATTCTAGAACTTCTCAGAAGGGTGTTGGACGATCTCATGGTTTCAAATTTGTTTTTAAAAATAGTTACCCAAGATAAGGAAGCTGGCCCCAGAGAAGCACTATGCTGCCTCTGCAAGACCCTCATTTCTAACCACATCTTATCTAGTTGGCATGGTAACATTCCTTTTCTCTTCTGTGAAATGTTGGAGACACTAGCTCTTTCACATTTCTGACATAGCTCTTTCAGCTCTGTCAGAAATTCTTTACATTAAGTCTTTCAGGTGTTGTCTCTCACACAGTTGAAGGTCAGGACTGGAACCTGGCCTTGTTGAATCTCATGCCATTGACCTCAGCCTACAGTGCAGGCCGTCCAGGACCCTCTACAAAGCCTTCTGACCCTCTGGAAGGTCAACACTCCTGCCCAGCTTGGTGTCATCTGCAGACTGAGTAAGGGTGCACTCAATTCCCTCGTTCACATAATTGATAAAGATACTAAACAGGGCTGACCCCAATACTGAGCCCATGGGAACACCACTGGTGACTGGGCCCCAGCTGGATCTAACTTCATTCACCAGCACTCTGAGGACCCAGCCATGCAAGCATTTCTTTACCCAATAAAGAGAGCACCTGTCCAAGACAGGAGCATCCAGTTTCTTGGGAGAAGGCTTTGGGAGATAGTGTCAAAGGCTTTACAAAAGTCCAGGTAGACACATCCAGCCTTTCCTTCATCGACTGACCAGGTCACCTGGTCATAGAAAACAATCAGATTGGTCAAGCAGGACCTGGGACCTGTGTTTCACAAACCCATGCTGACTGGGTTTTATCCTCTGGTTGTCTCACACTTGCCTTATAGTGATGCTCAAGATGATCTGCTTCATGGCCTCCCCTGACACCGAGGTCAGGCTAACAGGCCTGTAGTTCCCTGTGTTCTCCTTCCAGCCTTTCTTATAGATGAGGGTAATATTTGCTAACCTCCAGTCTTTTGTGACCTGCTTGGTTAGCCAGGGTGGCTGGTAAATGATGGAGAGTGGCTCAGTGAGGACTTCTTCCAGCTCTTGCAGTACCCAACCTGATGCAGAACTCTACCAACTCCTTCCCCTTCTTATACCTACTGCCAGAAAACCCTTTATCTCTCTAAAGTATTGCCTATCTGTGATCTCTTACTTGGTTCTTGTACATATTGATTGTTTCAAACATGGAACTGTGCAGTGACTGGCTTGGAAAACACACTCTCTGTTACTGAGTTCTCCCTGATGCTGGGGATGCTGAATGTCGTGTTCTAGGTTGCCTTTTCTGGACCCTTCTTAAAAAATACTTTGGCTTTAGGTTGCTGAAAACAGTATGCCAAAGGGCTGGAACATGTGTGACATCTACATAAGCACCCCATGATGTTTTTGGTTATTTTTCACTTCTGCTTTTCTGTTTTTCCCACTATACCTAACACTTTGCAATGTGAATTCTCTTTTCTTCTATTTCTCACAGACTTTTGAGAGCCTTGAATATTTTGCTGAAACCTATCACCAACACAGTGTGTTCAGAGGCTCAGGCTCTTGCTCCCTCAGCAGCACTCCAGAAGCAATGTGCAATATTAATAGTAGAATAGCTTCTATACTGACTCTCTTGTCTGGCTGCCAATGGTCTAAACAGATCTGCACACCAGTGGAGAAGTACTTCTAACGTAAGAAATTGAATTTGCTTGTGCCAGGCAGCAAACCCCCTGCCCTGCACCAAAGGATCTGGGCAGTAAAATAGGTGCAGGATGTTGAATGTTGGATGGTAAAGTTGTTTTCTTCTCAATCTTCTTGTGGTTCTGTAAGGTTATCCTCAAGTTAAGTAACACCACCCTTGTATCTTAAGCATATTTTTTAAAGCAAGAGCTGAGAAAAAGCTGACTGTCTGGCCATGCTGATGTTTCTTTGCCCAGCTGGCATTTTGCTGTAATGCTGTCCTGATGTTACCTCCCCAGCCTGGGCTGAGCTGGTGTCCAGTCTGTTTTCTGGGAAGGCTGTTGTTGTCTTTCCTCTACATTTTCTATAGGGCTATAGGGCTATAATTATTGCCCTTTAAAAGGAATGATGTCTTCTGGTGTAATTCCACTGTGGAACAGAGAGACAGCTCTGTGTAAAGCCATTACCCTTGCTGGGTGGAAAGAAGGGGAGACCTGGCCTGGTTTTGGTTATCAAGAGCTGCCTCTGTTCCTTTTGCAATGTCTGTATTTACAAAGGCAAAAGGGTTGTGTGTTTCACCAACTGCTTGTATCAGATTCAAACTTTCTTAGCTTAGGAGATAAGGGAAAGTATTAATTTCTTTGTGTGTCCAGAAAAAGTAGCACATTTTTTTCTGGAACAAAAAAGAAATAATGAAATTATTCTTCCGGATAATTTCAGGCAAGATTACATAGCTCATGAAGTGTTGCCACAGAAACCTAAACCACCTGAAAAGCATGTCAAGAGACATGAGAATATGGATTTGACCTCCACTTAGAGGTATGATTGTAGCGGTGTGTGATGCAATATCCAC
>VWYI01043161.1:1645-26772 GCA_013399455.1 Anthoscopus minutus
TCCTGTCTTTGAACGGTTAAGGGGCAAGGGTCTAGCTTATTTTTTGTACTGTGTTCAATTTTCATTTGCTTTACACTGAAATACTTTAAGCCTCAGTGGCCTTAAGGTTCACTCTCCAATTGATATTTCTTTTTATTGAGCTATTTGAGTGTAGGTAATGTTCTGTATATATGGGAAATTAGTAAAGGGAAAATATCAACTGTTTAATTTTTCAGAAATGGATAACAACTGCAATAGTTTGCAGTTTTTATATGGCTTTTTATAAGTTAGTATCCCTTCTTTGAAATACTATATTTCTAAGACCGAATCCTGAATGGTAGTCATTTTGTAGGTAGGTAGTTAAAGTTGTAAAGAGAGCAAAATTATCATTTTGCACCACTTTCCTACCTTCTATTTTGCCAATAAGCTAATTTACCATAATAAACATTTTTATTATTAAATGCCTTAAAACTTAACATTTTGGTTTTAGTTTATAGAATCAGATTTGAGGCAGAAGTTGGAACATGCCAAAGACATATCAGAGTCAGCAAAAGAGACACTGAAAGATTTCAGCACTCAGAAGATGCAGTTGCAGAAGCTGATTGGTCAGATGACAGACTGGCTAACTCAAGTGGAGGAGACGCTGTTAAGCTGTGCACGTAACCTGGACCCTGAAGCTCTAAATAAACTAAAGGTCAGTTCTGAAGAAAATGAATATACTTTTTCCTTATGCATTGATTTTTGGGGGATTTTTTTTCCTGAGCCTTATACGTAATTTTCCATTGATAAAAAAAGTTTATCTCCTGCACAGCTGCTAGAATACTAGCAAACAATACAGTGATAATTTTTATGAAGTTTCCCCAATGAACAAAAGATTTAATACACAATTAATAAACAATGATTTATTAACTTTATACAAACTTTTTAGAAAATTTTAATGAATAATATGGTCTTCTTTATGGCAAGAAGTGGTTTTGTTACATTGAACTCCTTGGTCATTACTCCAGCATGGTTGCAAGTGCATTGATTCTCTTTCAATAAATTATGAACTCAGCACATCACAGTAAAAGACACTGGTCCAAGTTCAATTTTAACACAAACTTCTACCTCAGAAGTCCTCCTCAGTCATCATACGTAGCAATTCTTTTTTCTACATCCAATGCTCGCTGGACTGCATGCAGTTATGCACACCATAACATGAAAAAACACAATGAAATATTTAACTATGAGCACAGATAACTAGCCAATTCCCATTTAATTTTCAGAAAATGTTTCTCTCAAGCTGTATGTAAACTACAGCTTTATTTTTTTTAACATGTATGTAAAATTTAAAGGACTTCTCATGCAGAAGTCCTGCCAAGTATCAGTGTAATGTTGCACCCCACATGTACTTTCAGGCTTTGCTGAAAATATCTACTTTTATTCAATATGCCTTGTAATCTATTCATTTCTAATAGAGTAATAAATCATGAGAAACAACATTTTCCACATTTCTATGATGGCTCTTTAGTTTCAAGGATTCATCTCACTTGTAAAATCCAGAAAACATCATCCTATGCCTCTTTCCTTCATTGTGTCTGGGATGACTTACAGAGCACAGGCGGAAAGAACATGTGGGAGGAGTAGGAATGCTTGAGAAAAAGACAGTTCTTTTGTTTCTTTATAAATATTGTATTTATGTTGTACCTTTATTTTCAGGAAACACAAAAGGACCTTCAGCTTCAGCAAAGCAGCATTGACTCAACCCGCGAGACCCTCAACAGCCTCTGTCGCAAATACCACTCAGTAGAGCTGGAAGCTCTTGGTGGCACTGTCACTTTGTTAATAAAGAAGTATGAAGCTGTGAATCTGCTCTGTTCCAGAACACAGGCCAGGATGCAGGAGTCCTTGGAAAAACATTTCCTCTGTGAGTCCTCAGGCTGGTTACCAGGAGTGAGCTGCTAGCCCGCAGCCGTGAGTCACTCTGGAGTCTGCCACAGTTTCCAGTGACATCACTTGCAATTACAACTTTATTCTTGTATGGATCCTCTCAAAAACTTCTGTTACCAAATGTTCATTGGGTAACTGCTATGAAACAAAGCATTTTACATACTTCATTCTAACCATGCAATATGCATGAGAATTCCTTACTATTAGTGTTCAACTCTGTCACATAAACACACTTTTTTTAATTGCCATAAATAGAAGTATATAACCAGATGGAAGTGTTTATAATGTAAAAGTACCCACCTTAATATTTCCTGGGCTCCCTGGCTAGTCAGTGGAGAAAAGTCAGCAACTTTTAATCTTATTATGATACTGATTTAGATTTTAGCCAGCATAAAATTGGGACATATCATAAACTGAAATTTATTATCAAGGGCAGCCTAGTAAGACTGTTCAAATTTGTGTCTCTATAGCAGAAACATCTAGTTTCTTGTGAAATTAATCCTACTTTCAAGGTTATTGAAGATAATTAGATTTATTCTGTTAGCTTTTACACACTGTTCCTGAAGGATAAAATATTTTTTTAAAACAGATGTTTAATATTGTGTATAATGCTGTAGCTAAAAAAAATATTCTCTTTTCTGTACTTTTTTATTAAATAAGACTCTATGCAAGACTTCCAGGAATGGTTTTCTGGTGTGAAGGCTGCAGTAAAAGGATCATCTGACAGGTCTGGGGACAGCAAAGCCATAGAGGCAAAGCTGCATGACTTGCAGGTATAGTGAACAAGTTAAATTAAAACAACCAGTAATTAGCAATTTAGAATGGGAACCAACTGTATCTCCAAAATAATTTATAGATACTAACACACTTGGTTTTGTTTTTAAAAAGGTAGTATAAGAACTGTTGAAGGCAGCAGTATGTACTGTAGAGGGAATACAGTGAAAACTGTGGTCCCTGTTCTGAGAGATCAGAATTTAATTTCTGAAAGGTTTATGTGTATCTATACTATTCTTGTTTCCGATTTTTATTTTTTTTCCTTTTTGCTTTCTTTCTCTTCTTTTCCAACTTTTTTATAATGCTTTTACTTATTCAACATTTCAGATTAACACTGATATGTCAAAGCTTGTATGTATATACTTTTGATGAGAGAAAACATTAGTAGACACCTGTTGTAAACAGCCCTAATTCCTGAAATGTGTAACATCTTCAAGAGATTGTTAAATTGTTCAGAGAAAGCCATGACTACCTTGGGGGAGTCATTTGGGACCAAATAAGAAAATTGAGTGCTGTGGATTGTAGCACCGCTTAATAAATTTTTATTGGAACTATATGCTTAGAAATTTTTCAATTGCTAGGCATAGCTCTTCTTGGAGAAATCTGACCACTTCTCTTAGATATATTGCTTATCTTTAATTGTCAAATCTTATGTGTTTAAACTGTATTCTTTCATTGCACAGGGTGTGCTGGATTCTATTAGTGAAGGACAGAAAAAATTAGATGCTGCCTGCAAGGAAGGAGAAAGTTTATATGGTTGTTTACCCAAGCCAGTTGTGAGCCATATTCAGGAGCAAATAGCAAAGTCTAACCAGAACTTCCAGGAATTCCTCAACCAGTGTCTGAATGACAAGAAAGCCCTGGAAGACTGTGCATCACACCTGGGAAGGTGAGTAATACCAGCAGTCACAAATAAATTGTGAACTGCATGAAATGTTCTGGATTCCAAAGTGCAGGGCAAAATACAAAATTATTTCCAGTTGATCTAGTCATGTTTGCTTTTTTCTTTGGAAACATTTAAGAGAAATTGAAGTTCACTGATAAAAACAAAGCAACAGGCCTTGCTCCATGGGTTAAAGAATAGAAGGTCAGGATCATATATGCAGAAGTTCTGTGTAGCTTATGAAACTCCAAATTAGCAGCTGGTATTCCAGTAACTTAAATGCCATTTTCTGGATGGAAAATGTACAGTGGAGTTTGTTTCTGCCCTGAGGTTTGAAGATAGTATCCATTTTACACAGCATGTGCCTGTTCTGTCCCATTCCAAATGGGCATATTTCCTAAGGAGCTAAGAAGAACATGCCCTTAAAGTACTGCTTAGGGCTGGAATTTTGGGTGTTGAAATATTTTCTGATCTAACAGATCTGAACCAATGTAAAACTATTGCTAATTGAAAGCAAAGTTAGTGTGGCAGTAATGGGTAAAATGACAGTATGAGATGGTGTGCCTGCGTGTATGGAAAAGTCTTCAAACTTAGAGCTGGAACTTGTTTTGCTGGCTTTTGAGCAGTCAAGATTTCAGTTCTCTTCTGTAGGAGAAATTGAAAACACAGTGGTTCAAGTGTTCTGCACATAAATGCTGACAAAAAAACCTCACTTTTACCCATTGTTTGTTCTTAGTCTAAATTATTTCAAGAATTTGAAAAAAAGCTTTCTTTTTGTCTGCTTTTATTGAATCTGGTAATAAATAAAAGTACTGTCGCTTTAAATTTTGGAGGCTTCTGGTCTCCCTGTAGTTCCCATGATTTTCCTGAACATTTTTAGAGAGTTGCTGAATATTTTTAGACTAGCAGTCACCGTGGAATTATGTTTTGTGTATGACTCTTATTCTTGAAGCATGAAACTGTGGATATTAACTTCTTTTGGATATTTAAGTCTTTTGGATATTAGCTTCTTGCAGCTTTACTTCACTTGAGATGTACTTTTTAAGGGAGTATTTATCTGCTCTGTAGCTTTGAAGATCAGTACAAGAAGCTTGCCCTGTGGATGCATGACATGGAAGAAAGAATAAGCACAGAAGCATTAGGAGAGAACAAACAGCTTGTTTCTGAGAAGAAAAAGGAGGTGCAAAAAGTGGAAAAGTTCCTAGAAGAGTTGCTGAATTCAAGGTATGTTGAAATTACATTTTCTAAAATAGTCTCACGTTTTCCTCTACTAAGGCAAAAGTAAAATTAAACTGTTCGGGTAAAGTGTGCTTTTAAAAGTTAGAGGAATGTGTTGGAAAATACTCTGTGGAAAGAGGCTGAATCCAGATACTTTGAGTTCTAATGAATTTCAACCAAATCCAATATTTACTCTTGATAAATTGATAAAAGCTTATCATACTTCATTAATAAATGGAAACTGAAAAATATAATTTTTAAAAACAGAAGGTGCAAACACTGCTTTTAAAAGCAATAGTAAAAATTACATTTATCATTATGTCCATTTTAAAATTTTCCTTCTGTCCTGTAACATTCAGATCCAACCAGGTTAGCAGAATCCCCTTCCCCATACAGCTTGCCTTATAAAAGAGCTCCAAAAGCATCCACATTAGCTATGAAATCTTTCTAAAATTCTGGCTTAGCCAGTAGATAATGAAGTAATTGCCATTTTGAGTACGCAGAGGTTTTTTCAAATTCTCTTTTTATTATTGGGTTGGTGAAGGTAGAACAAAAAGAGTAGTCAGTTGTCCAAGTCTCACAGCATCTTGAAATCAAACAACCCTATGGCCTTGAGACTGATGCAAGACATTTTGGTCTGGTGTAAATTCCCTGTAGTCATCAGGTATTAGGAAGGGTGATCAAGTAGATTGAGATTAACTGAGGCTTTATAAACCCAGTGTTAATCCCTTTTGCTGACCCTTGTACTGAATCTGAGTCATTGTCGAATCCTGGACAAATGACCTTTCCATCATGCCTTCCTACCTATCCAAGATTACAAACTTCTTAGAAGCTTTGGCAGGTACAAAAGGGTAGCAGTTGTTCATACAGAAATGGAAAGTTTGACTCCTTAAAACTAAGGTAGCTTTCAGTTTAAATGTTTGACACAAAGATTTCAGTGTGATCATTCTGAGCACCAAAATTTTTCAAGATGTAGCACTGCACATGAGTAAAGATGTTAATTGGCACACACCGCTTATATCCTTTCAGTCTTTCTTAACTAATTTTTTCAGTGAGCTGTGAATTCTCAGCACTGGTGGAGTGGGTGCTATGTCAGCAGCCTCCATAACCTCTGGCAGTGGCTATAATACTTCCTGCTTTCTGAAACTTTTCCTCTCATTTTTTTCTTTCAGGGGCTCTTTTGATCAGCTCTCCCAAATGGCACAGACTTTAGATGAAGAAGGCCATGGTGCAGGGAGAGAAGTACGTCTGGCTTCTCAACATCTCACCAATTATCAAAACATGGTCAAAAGTGTCAAGGAGAAGCTGAGGACATGTCAGCGTGCACTTCAGGAGCATCTCACTTTTGAGGAGGCATTGCAGAGTTTGTGGTCATGGGTGAAAGAGGTTCAAGATAAACTAGCATCATCACAGAGCACTCTGGGAAGCAAAGCGACCCTGGAAAGACGATTGACACAAATTCAGGTAAAGGAGGATACAAATAGATATTACACATCAAGATTAATATTGGGTGTGAGCCACATCAGTGGAAAAGGTATAGTTTTATACTTTATTTTCTCTATGGTTATGAAGGAGAGGATCAGAATTTAAGGTGATCGTGACAAATTGGGATGGGAAGTAGAAAAAAAACAGGATGAAGTTTAATGGAAACTGGTATCAGGTATTACATTTAATAAGAAATAATGAACTATGAAAATTCATAGTGTATTTAGGTCCCAGAAAGCTTTCTAACAGAGGGAGGCCTTGGAATAATTGACAGAGTCTCTCTGTCATGGCTGTGGTGTTTCTATGACAGGAGGTCTTCAGGAAGAGGATAAACATCAAGGTCCTTAGGATATCTGCCATCGGCTTTCCTTAGGTTTCTTGTAGCTCTGAGGTGCTGTCTTACTGTGCAGTGCTTGACCTACTCAGTATCTGCTGCAATGTGAGCAGTATTTTAGGTTGACCAATGCGGTGAAAAACCTGAATAGCTGTGGGAAAAAATGCTGGATCCCTTGCTCATGGCAAGGTATGGGCCCTTAGAAGAAAAGGTATCTAGGAATTCCTACTGGATGTGACCATTAAGGATGAGTGAGCTCAGAGAAGATGGTGTTCACTGTTGAAAGAATGACAGCTCCCATTTCTCATCAGGTTGCATTTGATATTTTGACCTGTTTTGCCTCACAGGAGATCCTCTTACTCAAAGGTGACGGTGAGGTTAAGCTGAACATGGCCATTGGCAAAGGAGAACAAGCACTTAAAAGCAGCAATGAGGAAGGACAAAAAGTGATACAAACTGAGCTTCAGACACTGAAGGATGTATGGACTGACATCATCAGTACCTCAGTGAACTGGCAGAGGTAAGAATCCCTGGAAAACACAGGTCAGACCCTGCCATATTTGCTTACAGAGTGGTACCTTACAGCAGGTAGAAGTGCATTCATTCATTAATGGTATGTGAGGGGAAATTTGCATTTGTCAAAGAGAATCAAAATTGCCTGGAAAAAATACCCTTCTCTAATAAAAAGATGAGTTTATCCTATCAGATGAATCAAATTTCTTATGAGATGGTACTTCACATTAGTTAAAAAATTAATAAAAATCATACAAATTCATACAGAGAATCCAGAAAGCACTTTCAAAGTTTTTGAGCTTGTTCTTGGGCAGGACCAAAAACATATGACAGATACTTATCTACCTTTTCCAGATATAACTCAGGGAAGGTTTCTCAATTCTGTTTTTCATTACTTTTTTAATTAAAACAAAAATATTAATATCAACTTCAAAATTATTTTTCTTGCATATTAAACTGATTTCGTCTCATCTTGACCTGTGTGGAAATGGAAAGTTTTTTCTTATTGCCTGCATGAGATAATTTTGTATATCTGAAGGGCTCCATAATTTCAGTCCTGGACAGACTTATATTTCTCAATTTCTCAGTGGACCTTCTGGGCCTCTTTCACACCTATTTCTTATTCAAGAGATTGAAGATTATCGCTTGTCTACATTTTCCTCAAAATATAGTAACTGAAAGTGGTGCCACTTTCTTAGTTGCACCAAAATTGTAAAAGGTAATATAATTGTATGTAGAAAATTACAGTGTGCTGTCTTTATGATGTCTCTCAAATTTCACAAAAATTTTATCATAAAATGTTATTTCGATTAGGTGAGACTATGGCATTTTGAGTGAAATTCTTGCTGCACCCTTGTCTATTTGTAAGTCCAGTGAAATGAGAATTACATTCCTCAACTTGAATCCCAGAGAAGTATGGTGATCTACTAGGAAAAGCAATATATAACAAAAGGGAGTATTTAATATAAATTGTAGATGAGTCTGTAGATAATGGGTTTTTTCTTTCAAAACTTGTCAGAATATCTCTTAATTGACAGTAATTTCATAGGCTGCTGCATATTTGATTACTCTGATCATGAAGAACTCCAGTAATGTTCTATATTTTGCTTTGCTGAACAGACACAGAAATGTGCTTTTCATTAGTATGAGGCAGATAGATTGCTCCTGTAACCTGTAATAGGGAAGCAGCTATGTTGGTTCTACAAAGGGGCCCAAAAGCCACAGGAATTTTAAAATATCTTGGATGGAATTTGATATAGGAAACAAAAATAAGATGGAGAAAAAAGTATATTCTAAACCTACTGTGCATGGCTACAGATACTGTGACAATTACAGGACAAGTAGCCTCTTTTTTTTTTTCCCCAAACTGTTTAAAAGTTCTCAAGTTCTCATCTGCACTTTGTTTCTGTTCATGTAAGCTGTCTAGATTCTGTCATTAGCCAGTGGAATGACTATCTGGAAAGGAAAAACCAGCTGGAACAGTGGTTAGAAAATTTGGATCACAAAGTGGACCAGCCTTTAGAACCACAGATTGGTCTGAAGGAGAAGTTTGCTCAGCTGGACCATTTCCAGGCTATTGTTTCTGAGATAGAGGATCACTCAGGTGATTTACAGCAACTCATTGAGAAAGCTGTGGAACTGTATGAAAAAACAGGGGATGATTCCTTTGGAGATGCAGCTCAAGAAGAGCTAAAAACACAGTTCAATGACATCACAACTGTAGCCAAGGTAAGATAAATATCTCCATTTCAAGTAAAATGTTTATACAAGTGTATATGTAGCTAAAAATAATTTTGTGTTTTTTAGTAACTAAAGGATTGAATTGAATAATCTTGCCTCTGGTATAGTTGAGTCTAATAAAAACATTGTATATAGTTTAATGAAATTTAATGGAATGCAAAAATGGTATTGAGAGTTGAAATTGGTATGAAAATTATTTTGGAAAAGTGAAGGCTTTATATTTTGTTCCTAGTTTCTTATATACAACAGTATTTCTGATATTCTGACACATTTATTTTCATCTACTTCATTCATTCCTAGCATTTTTTTAATTTTTTCTTTATCTAGAAAGGGAAGAATAAAATGCCTCCGTGGGCAGGAAATGTATTGTCAGAAATAGAAATCCTATTGTCAAAAACATATATGCCCATATTTTGTGGTGTTTCAAGCCACTAAGCACTGCACATGCTATGCAGGTATTCTGTTTGGTTTCTCAGGAAAGATGTGCGAGCTCACTGAGACATTCTGCCAACCAGATCATGAGAGTGAAACACCTTGCCTCCACACTCCCCTTGTACTGGTGCTGCATTTTGGTGTGAGCCATGTACACAGGTGTACTGGTTTGAGAACAAAACCAGTGAGAGACTCCAAGTCAGAAATACAATTTATTAGGAAATAGGAAGAAAAGAAAGAAAGCCACTGACAAAGTCAGAATACAACCTGATAGCCTGTTGGGCAGGGTGTTGGCAGTAGTCCAGTGGTACTAGATGAGCCTGGTCTTCCTCTGAGAGTCCAGTGAAGAAAGGCACCTTGGTGCCCAAATTCTCTGGTTTTTATCCAGGTAGAGGGGCTTGGCTCCTCCCCCCTGGATGGAGCATTTTCCAATGGGATGATAAGCTTATCAGTGGACTCGATGGCCCATCAGCTTCTCTCCTTGGATGGAGCATTTTCCAATGGGATGATGTAAGCTTATCAGTGGACTCAATGGCCCATCAGCAGAAAACCCCTCCCTAGAGGGAGGATGGGTCGTGGGAGAAATAAGGAAATTGTCCTGCTGACTTCTTATCAGCTGGCTTATCAACACAAGATTGCATCACTTCCCCTCATTCCAGTTCCAGCAGATGGTGATAGAATAACACACTTTTGATTGCATTTTGTACTGTAACCCGTGACAACAGGGATGCAAGGTTTTCTCTCCTAGGGGTCTTTTGCTTCCCTAGGAGGCTGTTTTAGTTAGAGTTAGGTGGATGTGGACATTTTCTTGCCCTGTTGCTGCATAAAATGCATCAAGGTATAAAAACTTTGAGGACTTACTTTAGGTCTTGTTTGTTTAGCTAGTAAATATCCACTGTCTAGTTGACAGTGACACATTCTGAAAGATTATGATGATTATTTTCAGAGGAACAGCAGGTCCTGTTAATCTAACTTACTTTTTAATAGCATTTGTTGAATGTTGAGTTACTCAGACTTTAAAATAACTGAGTTTAATTTGTAGGTGCTTTAGTTTGAAACTGGCTTCAAGACACTTCGGTCTAGATTAGAATATCTACAAAGGGGTAAAAATCTATTTGTTTAGCTCATTTCACTTTTGGTTAGTTTTGTTAAATATTCATTAGTGTTATCTCAGAAGAATATAGCAACAACTTTACTCAGCAGACCAAAGGCAAACCTCAAACACTGTACTCTTCCACTGTGTCACAGTAAAATAAACTGACTCCACTCTAAGTAAAAAGCTGATGGAGCCAGGAAGCAGATGCATGTCTGTGCCAGAGAAAGCATCCTTCAGGACTGCAGGGTAGGTGGCTGGGGACGGCAACCACTTCTGATGTAAAGACTGAAGTGGGACTCACTGGTAGAGACTTGGTGCTTCTAAGGGCCGTGTTTCTGGCAGCAGTGCTGCACCCTGGGAGTGCTCATGGGCAATCTGCAAGACCCCCTCTGTGGTATATTGGGAAAAGCAAGCCAGAGTGACACAGCTGCAGCATTGATACAAACTAAACCATTAGTTTAGTAGGCATTAGACTCTGTTAAAGTATATTTTTGCATCCATTTTCAGAAAGCTTCTGCTCCAGCAGAGAATCCTTGTCCAGACCAACCCGAACCAAACCTTTTGCAGTGCAGCACTCTGTTCTGATGCCATAACCTATACTCTTCAAATATACACTATTCAGACACATGCTTTGGAGGCAAACCAACACTGCATGCTTAAAGCCAGCACAGTATTTAAGTATTTTAATGGTCTTTTTTTTTTTCTCATCTGATTAATAGGAGAAAATGAGGAAAGTGGAAGATATCGTGAAAGATCATTTGCTTTATCTGGATGCTGTGCATGAATTCACAGACTGGCTTCATTCTGCAAAGGAAGAGCTTCACCGCTGGTCAGATGCATCTGGAGATACGCCAACTATACAGAAAAAGCTGGCCAAAATCAATGTAAGTGAGCATTCAAGATTTCTTCTGCAGTTCAGCCCCCATGCCTTAAAAAAAAACCCAATCAAAAAGTTGTGGAGTCTTGCTCTTTTTTTTCTTTGAAATAGTGATTACACTTCTGTGAGCTGAAAGCAAGCTTTCCAAGCTGTGCTTTGTTTTCGACTCCCTTCTCATATTAACAGATGGAGTAAAAGTATAATCAGACCTAAGTTAACCACGTCACACATGGAAACAATTTGCAAGAGCAGAAACCCAGTGGCATCGCAGAAGAATGTGGCTTAGCTGATTAATGAATACTTCTCTTTCCTCATCCCCAAAAATGCTTTCTCCATGAGCAGAATTCTCTAAATCAGAGACAACCTTTCCTGTTTTGCATGAAATGATGGTGTGTAAAGCAGCACAAGGATTGTTCTCCTCAAACATGGTAGAAATATATGAGTTGCCTTCCTGTATATACTCTCCTTAGCATGACACCTATTTTTAGCCATCTGAATGCTTAAGAAATTTGCATATTCCTGCAGGCTACATGTTTTGCCCATGTCTGGTGTTTACATTCAGATACTCATGCTAGCAACATTTTACTCTGCTTCTAAATACGAGAGTGGGATGGGGAACTTGATTGCTAGATGAAGATTCAGGATCCCCAAGATCAAATTACAGACTCTTTGTACATTCTGGGGTAATTTTCAGTCTCTTTTGCACTCAAATTCCTGATCTGTAAAATGAGAAAGGGAGGAGTTAGCAGCATCAAGTTCATAACGGGAACGAAAGAAGAAATAACATGACTGTAGCATGCAGCGTTTGGGATGGTATTTATACATTCTCCAGTTTCTTAAGCTGAAAGCTCCCAAGATTCCCTTGTATGAAAGGTATGAGATTGAAATAGGGATGCCGTAGAAAGAATTTACCTCTGAAAACAAAACCAAAACCAAACTCAGAAAAAAAACATGTTCAGCACATCACAGGTCACAACCAGGCTGAAAACTGCAGCTGTGTTTTTGAGACTGCTGCGAGCAGCTACACACCAGCATTTCTTATGCAAAAGATCACAACAAAGACTTCACGTTCTGCATCTCAACCTAAATAGTATTTTTCGTATCTAAAACGCATTCATTCTTTCTTGTCTTTCTCTCCAAAGCTGAGGACAGTTTCAGAACTGCTGTTGAATCCCCGCAAAGGCCCCACGCTGTTGACTGGGTTTAACTCCCCCGGGTTTCCAGACCTCTGCCCGGGGGGAGCCGCGGCTGGGAACGGGACGGGACGGGACGGGACGGGACGGGACGGGACGGGACGGGACGGGACGGGACGCGCCCCCCGGGCGGGCCCCGCCGTTCTCGGCGGTGGCGATGTGGCGGCCCCCGGGTTACCATGGCAATGTCGCCTCGCAGGAGCTGGTGGAGTCCCGGCAGAGCGGCGCGGGCCGGCTGAGCCGAGTCGAGGCGCTGGCTCCGGCCGCGCAGCGCGGCACGACGGCGGGCGGGTGCCAGCTGCTGGCGGCCGAGATGCAGGCGCTGCAGGCGGACTGGCGGCAGTGGGAGGAGAGCGCCCGCCGCAGCCAGGGCGGCCTGCGGGACCTGCTCAGCCAGATGGCCCTGTCGGAGCAGGAGTTCGCGGCGCAGGCCGGGCGGCTGGAGGAGGCTGTGCAGCGGCTCGGAGGGCAGCTGGCCGCCTGGGCACGGGGGCTGGCCCCCGCCGACAGCCGCAGCACGGACGCCGAGGTGGTGGAGAGCTGGCGCAAGGAGAAAGTAAGGGCATGTCTCTTTTCCTAGCAGCTTTTCCGCTGTAGATGTGTGGTCACCGCGGGCGGGAAACTTCCGCCAGGCGAGACTATCAAGTACATACATCATAAAATCAATACTTGCGGAAGATAGTTCTGTGAAAGCCCGACTTTCCAAACTCTTGGTGGTGTTGTGATCACAGCGAGCAGAAGACGTCCCTCCCCTTGGCCTCTGCTGTACCAAGCTGAGCAAACGCTGCCTGGATTTTAGGTGTTTAAACCCAGGGCTTGCCCCTGGGGGGGAAGCCAAGGAGCTGGCACACTGACTCTGGGTTGCTCTGCCAAGTTGCTCAGTGGTTGGAGCCAGAGTAGCGTTTGATGGAGGAAATGTGAAGCTTTCCCTGAAAGCCAAGTAAGAAGCTGGAGCCATTAAAATTTGTCAGGAATGTATTTGGCTTACACTTTCCTTTTCTTGAAATATCCTCTACGTTATGCACATTGAGATCTTGTCCAATATTTAAAGACGTTAATCTGGAGATGAGTCTAATTGCTAATTGCTTTGCTTTGGAATGCAGTAGAATTTAGAGAAATAGAGGTTGCTTCTGTTCCTGATTGTCTCCTAGGAAAAAATTCCCCATATATATATCACAACCCCACCATGTAAATATATAAACATATTTGCAACAATTAAGATACATGTTTGTAAGTATCTCAACCACACTGAACCACAGGTGTTGATGAAAGATACAGAGTATTTCGCTTTCAGTGTAGCATTGTAATAAAGAAGGTTCAGTAGAGGAAGAGAGGTGCGTATTGCCTTCTTTCTGACCCCTTGAACGAAGTCATGTGCAAAAATAAACCCAGAACACCTTTTCTTTGAACTGAGATTATGAATCTCCTTCTGGAGGATCTGTACCAAGTTATTTCTGTGGCTTCCTCTTTCACAGAATTCCTTGCATGGATTTATGAAACCTGCTTGCTTGTGTGCCATTATGTGTCTGTAGGAGTAACAAAGAGGGCATTAAGATGAAGCACATAATTGTACAAATATACAAAGTGTTTCATATATACATGTTTTTTAAAAGGAAAGGAAGACATGGGATTGTTATCAACATGCCAGGCATTTTTTATTTCATAAATAGAAAAGTATTAAATTCAAAGCATATTGCTTTTATTAGTAGTTTATATAATATGTATGTACTATAGATCTATGTAAGAACACTTTATTTAGATTAGACAGTTGTAAACTTTGCCTAAAGAGGAAGATGCAGAAGCATCTCATGAGGTAACTGTGCATAGCCCCACTATGTAATTTTATTTATAGTTAGAGGAAATGTGACAGTAATCTTCCCATTTTTGAACCTTAGGGAGAGGCCCTATTGTGAATGTAAAATAGCACTGCAGTTTCCATTTCTGTTGTCTCACAGTGATTCTGTTGCCATGTTAGCCAAGGCCATAAATTAAAAATGCATTTCCTAATTCACAGAATTAGGAAGCTCATTCTGCTACTCTGTTATACTGAAGCTGTATTCCCTTAGGTATGTGCAGCATTAGAGAAACAGATTTTGCGCAGCAAATTATTTTTGTAATTGCCAGAATCAGTATTAAATCCAACTGGCTGCAACAGTGATATCACTGTATGGAAAAATGCCATGTTAAATTTACCATGTTTTGCAAGTTATTGCTTCTGTTTGTTGGTAGGCTATGCCTAAGACTGGATATAATCAGAATAAGATCTTAGTAATTTTTGTGATAGGTTATTTGAAACTGAAAAACTGCATTGAAAACAGGTGGTTCTAACATTGTGTTAGTCTTAAGAGATGCTTTATTTACATTAAAAAAAGGAGCTGTTAGCAATTCATGATGGGGATTCCTGCCCTTGGCACTTTGTGGCATCACATGTTTAAGTAATGCCCATTGTGATGTTATTTGTAATACTTTCCAAAAGAATGGTTTCGGTAGTTTAACGTAAAGTAAGCAAAAAGTAGTTTAGTGATTTATTCTAAGCATCTTTGCTCTTACATAATTACTTTTCAAATTCTACTTTATATGGCATTGAAACAAGTGACTGTCAAGTATCTGTTAATCATATTTGAAGAGATTTCTGGTGTATGAGTGGCTCAAAGAAGATAGTCAATAATGAATAATGTAAATCAGGGGAGTCCTGAAAATCTGCTGCAGCAAAATATCATTTGTAACTTTTCCTGAATATTCAATTTTGTGCTGAGCTGTTTACTATGTATATTTTCAATCATCCTCTTTTTTTCTTCTGAACATGTACATATACATATTCAGAAGATGCATACATATGTATCTTCATCTTCAGAAATGTGTTTTGGGGACATTCTTATCTCCCACTTCCGGGTCCCTGTTCAAATCTATCTTCACCTTCATATGATCTGTTTCTCAAGTTTATATTGTAAATTTCTTCCAGACTGGCACTTCAGCCAAGCTATTCTATATATGCCAAATGCTCTGGTCAGCCTGCACTGCAGAACCTCTACTGTTAGTCTGAGAGGAATGTCTGAAGAATTTAGTTCCTAGTGAGGCAAGGAGCCAAGTCTGCACTGCTCATTATGCTGGAGTAGTTTGCAGGATTCTGCAGTGCAGATGCTCTGGACATCATCAGGCACTGTTTTTGCTGGAGTACTTATCACACCTCTCTCTCTCTGTGACGCAAGCCCAGCCAACAAAATCTCTTTTTTTGTTGTTGTTGGCTTAACTGTCTCCAAGGCAAGAGCTGTTCCAGTGCATCAGTGACAGGCAGTAACCCAGTTACTGTACTACTTACAGCAGCTGTACTTCTAAATTATGAAGTCATCTGTGAAAAGAGTTGAAGCTGTTAAAAAGCTTTGTGCAAAAATTAACTTTCTGGATACAGCTCAAAAAAAACTTTAATTGAACCTGTTAAACTCAATCAACAGGATAATTATATTTTTATGAATACATATAATATGCTATTCTCTAAAAATATATACTTTTATATGTGTACAGCTAATTGACAATACTACTGCTCATTTATTAGAATGAAATTTATATCTTAAAATGGTCTTCAAGAGCATTTTGAGCTAATGGAGGTGAGGTATCCAGAAATTCGATCTCTAGAAGCTCATAATTTCAAATAAGGTACTATAGACTTGACTGCTAAAATACTCTTGCAAGTAAACAAATAGGTAATAAATGCATTAATTTAAATTATGATAAACTTTGATTTAAAAGTTGTGGGGTCTTTTATATTTGCTAAATATTTTTCTTTTTTTTTGTTTTAACAGGAAACGTTGGATGCTCTAGTAAAGTCTGAACAAGTGACAGATGAGATCAAAACTCAGTTGAATGATCTTTGTAAATTTTCCAGGGATTTAAGTACTCATTCTTCAAAAGTTTCAGGGTTGATTAAGGAGTATAACAGGTGCGCATTCATCTTGTTTAGAGTTAATTTCATATGTGTGGGTGGGGGGGAGCAGAAATGAGCTGTCCTTTAGAAGAACCATTAATTAGAATTTCTGGAACTAGAGACATACATATGCAGTAGTTAGAATCATTATTTTGTTTTTGTTGTCAACAAAAGTTATGCAAAGTAGTAATTTGATTTTTGGGTTTTTTTTACTTAAAGCCAGGCTATGCCACTAAATTCAGCTGAAACTAAATGTACAACACCTGATATGTTACAGGAGTCCTTGTAAAAAAGTGAGGTAGCAGTGTGTCTTATTTGTCTGAGGGAGAATGAGCTATACCAGCTAGTTCAGATGTTTTTCTTGATTTTGTACTTCAGATTATTATTCTTTATTTAGTTGTTTTCTTGAAACAGGAACTAGCTAGGGAAGGTAGCATTTGCTTGCTTTCTTGCTTTTTGTCAAGTCACTCTGATTTACTTTGGAGTGTGACACCTGCCTTTCAGACAGAAGGTTCTGTTGTTTCTTGCAGGAGATTACAGCTTCTGGCTTCTGTAGCTGCAGAAGGATGTGACAACTCAGATTGATCCTTTATAACCTTGTGGGCTTAACAGAGCCACAGAAGTTAGAATTTTATTCACAGTAGTCCTGTTCCCTCTCTCTAGAGAGAAAAAGGGGCTTGCAGAACACATTGATGATGCTTAGGTGCACTGAGTCACTCTCTGGAAGCACTTGTGCCTGTCATATCTGTGACAGCTATGTCCCAATTTACATGCTTCACTTTTGAGAACTGAAAGCTTCTAATGGATTTCCCGGTGCCTCAGTTAAGTGCATAAATTTGGTAGGAGGAATCCAGGTTAACCTACTCTTACCATTGTGTTTCAGAGAACAAAATAATAGCATTGTCACCTAACAGAGTCCTGCCTTTCCTCCCTCTCTACCTCCCTCCCTCCCTCGCTTTCTTCTTCTTCCCTAATGTGATAAACCCAGCCTCTGCCTGCAAGCCTCAAAAGGATGTCAGAGCAAAGAGCAGATCTTGCAGCAAAGGTTTCGGACGGCTTTCAGGGATTTTCAGCAGTGGCTGGTCAATGCAAGAGTCACCACTGCCAAATGCTTTGATGTACCTCAAAACATCAACGAAGCTTCAGCAAGTGTGCAGAAAATACAGGTAACTTTATAGCAGTAAAATACTAGTCTAAGGGAGACCAAATCAATTTCATGTACATCTCATATTTATTTCTTTGATTAATTACTACTTTTGTTAGTGCTGTTATTGTTGACATTAAAGGTGACTCATTGCAAAGAAATAAACACTTTTAAAAAATATTTTGTTTAGCTTAATTGTTGAGCTACAGTTTGTAAGTAGTTATGTCTCATAATAGTTTTCCTTGTCTGTTTCTTTTTTACAATGGGAAAAAAATGTGGTTTAGATGGGAGAGTACTGTAAAATCAGAATGATACCAGAATCGAGTCTTAGTACCTGGAGTTATTTCATAATTACGTGAATATTTTTCGTCGTCTATGAAAGTGGAGCCCTTATGGTGCAAGGGCAGAGTTAAATTATATGCAGTGTGACCAGGTATTTAAAAAGAATATTTTTCACATAAAACTAAAATAAGCTCAAACAGTTATGTGGAAAGGGACGACAGTTGAAAGTATATATTTTAATAAATCAATTGAAGGAAATACTTTTATTAATAGAATATAACTATCATTTTAACTGAAAATAACAAAATCAAAATAACAAAAAAAATTACTGAGTCTCTTATGCCTTTAGTTAGATAGTATAACAGAAGAGACTTGGACCCATTTCTCAGAAAACACCAAAAACCAAATCAACTTCTTCCTCATTTTTGTATATTCACTTTCCCTTGCCTTTATAGTTTACTTAAAAGCCCAAATAATGCTGCCTTAATATATCAAATATTTAACTGCACCATGTTGAGGATATCTTCAGAAGGTAATTTTTTACATTAAATATAAATGTTTTATCAAGGCTAGGGTTTTTCAACGGTGGATTTTTTTGTTTTATCGCTGGCCCCCTCATAATGTAAGACCATATCTTGTTCTTCTCTGTGAAAGCTGTCTTAGGTGAAATGCACTTTTTTTGGACCACTTTAGGACTTCTAAAAATGTCCTAGTAACCTGTATAAACCTAGGATTTTTGTTTTTCTTGAAAGTTAATATTCTGTCTGTTAGCACATTTTACATTGTCACCTATATCTTTCAATTTAATATAGCCAGAATTTAAAGTCCATGTGTCAAAGTTAACAGACACTTTGCATTCTCTACTAAGACCTCTAGTGTATCACAGAATCAGAACCTGACATACTAATTTTCAAGTATCAAGTCTCTTGCTCCTGAGCATAGCTGTAACCTAATGATTATGTATGTTATATAATCATGATAGTAACAGTTTAAAATAGTTCTATATAAGACTACTAAATTTCTTTGAGTCCTAAATGCTCAGAACGTTTTTAAGTAATTATAAGTTACAAAGAGATTATCCAAATAAATTGGAATTTAAATCTGTTTCCTTACATTTCTGTGTAGTTTTTGTTAGCTGCATTTTCCCACACACTTCTTGCACACCAGCACTGTGCACATTTTCTGTGAAGAAAAATACTTCTGAACAGGGAAGGTAAATTAAGGATACAGAGGCATAAATCACACACATTGGTCAGTGTGTGCCTCTGAGGGGGCCCCTGTGTCATCTCTGATAATGATTCCCTGAAATGAAACTTCTATCACTTTCTGTACTAGGGAAGTATAAGGGGGAATAATACCCAGCTAAATCACTAACAATTGTCTCATGAAATACATGAAATACAGGTAATCCTAGAGTCTTGGTATATACATTATTCAGACACTTTGATTTCTAGATCAAGTGGCTGCTATTTGTAAATCCCATCAATGCAAAATATATTGAAATTAATTTACTGAAATATTCATTAGCATGTTAACAAGCAGAAACAGTAAACCCTCTTCACTGATAAATTTTCTGGCTGCTTGACTTTATTGGGACCCAAAGTTCACCAATTAACTTTTTTTTATTACTATTTTTAGGAATTCCTATCAGAAAGTGAGAATGGGCAACAAAAGCTAAACCTGGTGGCATCCAAAGGAGAACTGCTATGCTCTGTTTTACCAAAGGAAAAGGCTAAAGTTATCGAGGACAAATCTGCTGCTGCTAAAGAAGATTGGAAAAATTTTATCACCACGCTCCACCAGAAAAAGTCTGCATTGGAGGTATTGAAACAGTCACAGTGAGGAAAGACTGGATCTAAATTTTTTCTTTACTTCTGTTTCAAACAGCACAGTTTAGATTTTGTATATAGCTGTGAGTATTTACTATGTGACAGAACCAGGAAATAGATGTTTTCAAGAAGTCTTATTTTCTGCTCGCATTTTACTTTTGTTTACTTCTGCTTTATGACCTGATTTCACTTTAAGTAGGGTGTTTCATGCAGAAGGGTGTTGTTCAGAATCAGAGACAGTGGTTGCTGAAATTCAGTAGTCTCATCAAATGTACTGGGTTTCTAAAACACATTTCCTTTTTGAAAAACTTTTAGTACAGGTTTCTGGCACAGCTGCTTATTGAATAGTCCCAGTAGAGTGTATAAATGCTGTCTCTCTCACTGCAGATAGGTGAAATCTACTTATTTAACTGAGCAACTTTTTAAGTAAATGCCAGTGCCTTTCTCTGTTCAGAACTCTCAATTCAACCAGAAGGTGGTGAATATCTTATAATCATAAACCTTTTAGAGTCATAGGTTTTAAGATCAAAAGGTCTTGTCTGGAATTCCCTGCATAGTCTAGGAGAATTAAAGTCCCTATGCATTCTTGTTTCAAACCAGTGCTGCCTAGACAGGTGAGAAAAAGTTTAAATACACTTAATGTATTATGTAGGAAAGTGTTTCAAATAAATTCTCAGGCAGCAAGGAATTACCTTCCTTCATCTCAAGGTTTCCATGGAAAGAGGATGTTCTCAGAGGTTAGTCTTTGATTCAAGCATTTTTCAGTCTCATAGGCTTAGTTTTTTATTTGGATGTTTAAGTGATACGGGTGTAGCTGAGAAGAAAACTATTTATGTCTGGGGGAAAAATACATTAAAATAACTAGGACACAGGAGCTATACTGTTCAGGTTTATATTCCACATGAATTATTTCAGATGCTCTTTTATTAAGTAATGCAGAAGAAACCTACAAAAAAAGTATGCATGCCTTGAAGGAATGCTCTTGTATGCCTTTAATGAACTTCATTATGACCAAAATTTTACTCCAAAAAAGAATATAACCAGAAGTGTTCCTCAGGACTGTGTCGAATTTAGACATTACCTAAAAACAGTGGTAGCCCATTTGAGGAGGGGTCAATGTCAATGACTGAAGTTAGATATTAGAATTAGATATTAGATAATTTGTACCCCAACTCATATCCCAAATTAGCCTTTATTCACACTGCCTTAGTTACGCAAATCAGGATTAGATTAAGTCAAATCTCATAACATCTGTAAAGCTTTCCAATCAAAAGAAATTTGCTTCAGCCTCCCCTCAGCTGTGTAGTACATTGTTGCTTCTAGTTTGCTTTTTAAAAGTGTGCCCTATCAAACCTGTTTTGATGTCTGAACATGTAGAGCTGATGTAATTTATTTGAAGAGCTGTGTAAAATTGCCTACAATTGTATTTCCTTTTTGTATGCTTGATCTGTGTCTTGCGAATTGGTTGCATCTAGTGCGCTGGAACTATTCATAGAAATTTGCATGCTTTCCTAGAACTTAAAGATCCAGATGAAGGACTTTGAAGCAACTGCTGAGCCTCTGCAGGAGTGGCTGACCACAACTGAGAAGATAGTACAAGGAAGTAGCAGTCGGCTCCATGATCTTCCTTCCAAGAGAAGAGAGCAGCAAAAGCTGCAGGTGACTTATAAGGGTTCCTAACACAGCCAGACCTTCCTGTCCCATCCTCCTGGGCAAGTTAGTCATTCTAGCATCCTGACCTCTGAATAGGATGGGAACTGTTTTCAGGGTTTGCTGTTGATGATCCTGCTCCATCAGGTTTTGCATCTCTGCATTCCTTACGCCATGCTGCTGGATTGCTGTAACCGTATGGTGTGCCTTTCTCAAGCAAGCCTGCCATATGTCACTTCTACTTTTCATGGCACCTTCATGCTTCTCCATTTCCTGCTTTCTTGCACCCACTCTTATTATTACTGTGCTTGTGCTTTACAGTCTGTCCTTGAGGAAATAAGCTGCCACGAGCACCAGCTCAGCAGGCTGAAAGAGAAAGCTCAGCAGCTGTGGGAAGAGCAAGCTGTCAGCAAAAGCTTTATGCGCAGAGTGTCTCAGTTGTCTTCTCAGTATCTTACTCTAAGCAATCTGACAAAGGTAATGCATCCAATATATGTGCTCTTAAGCAACTCTTTTGATGTATGTGGGGAATAATAAAGACTGAAATGTGAAACACTGCAGTTGTCTGGCTTGCCTGCTCTGTGATATGTCTGAGCTATTCTGTCTTTCAGGTTGACTTTTAGGAGTGCACAGTAAGAACTGTCAACAAAATGTAACTGTGATTTTTTATTATTATTTAAAAGTGTGCTGATTAAGAAGTAAACCCCACCTGATTATACAATAATCAGACTTGATTTTGATTCTTTCAAGCACTGAAGACATTTTAGTTTTGTAATAAGTGGCATCTGAAAGAGACTTTTTTTCAAAAATTACCAGAGGTAGGCTTGCTTCTAGAAAATACAGGATGCAGACAAGTTGTTATTTCATCTCATCCTATAATGATGATGATTGGCATTGTAACTATTTTCACCTAAAAGTAATAGATTAGTCTTCTAGAAAAATTTACCTCTTAAGATGCTTTTGAATATTCAAAAGGAGGCATAAGCCAAATTCTAAACCATCAGACCAAGAGCTGAGTTTAACTCTCTTTTCCTGAGTGGCGCTTCACACACTTCACCACTTAATAGTTTTACCATCTATCTAATGTTGACAGATAAGAAAGCCTCCATATTAAGACTGTTACTTTTCTCAAAGTTCATGTCATGAGGAAGGCTTGATATAGGCTTACAGTTGCTACAGTAACTAGAATGATTAAGGATATGGAATAACAAATTCAGAAAGTATTTGTGTTTAAGGGATTGCTACTTTGGCAATTCCTACTTTTTCTGTAGAAGTAGCAGTTATAAAGTATATCCTGGACTTGCTGAAAATGATTGTATGCATGGCCATAATAAGTTTCCATGTCTGCAAAATGAGAAAGTGAAAGACACATGAGTTACTAACATAGGCTTATGTGAGCAGAACTTCTAGGAGATGTCAGGATGAGCAGGAGTCATCTGAAGTGCAGGATACATATGATCCAGCCTCTTAGAGAAATCCTGACACTTCTTGGATAGCCATGTATCTTGAGAAAGATCCCTCTCAGTAACTTCTGAAGCCTGTTACATGGACTTGACTTTAATTCTCTGTGACAGTGGAAGAGACACACTGCCCTGTATTCTTGTTTACCTCAAGCCTTTTAGCAATGTAACTTCAGCATTTGTTTTTGATTTGTATGAGTGTCAGTGATTTTTCTGAAGAATGGTTTTCCCAGTGAGAGTCATTTCCAAATATCAAGAAAGTAATATTGCTGCAGTGGTGTAGCTTCTCAGGCTTAAATCTGTCGTTGCACTGGCCGATTTCACAAGTTAGCTTCCATTGCAACACTGACATGGAGCTTAGATGTGATTTACCAGATGTTTTAAGAAAAAGTGAAACCAGAAAACTGCAGCTTTAGATTTAGAAAATAAAAAATTACATTTTTGAAATTTTCATTTGTATTTTATGTTTGGGCAATTCATTTTTGTGTGTATGCAAAATTCATTCCATGCTTAAGTGTACTTGTAATTATCAGTGTGTGAAGCCAACTTCTGTGTATAGTTGGTGAGACTCATTCTAATAAATCCATGAGTTGGTACAGGGAATAGGCGATGCTTTAAATAGCTCTTGGTGCTAATTGCTGTATGAATTGCAGGAGAAAGTTTCCAGAATTGATAGGATTGTAGCAGAGCACCAGCAGTTCTCACAGAGTGTCAAGGACCTCCAGGACTGGGTTGCTGATGCAGTTCACATGCTGGATTCCTACTCTCATCCTACTGGAGACAAGAGTGTTCTGGACAGCCGGATGTTAAAACTAGAGGTATGGAAACCTGAGTTCAGAACCTGCTCTTTTTAGATCTATATGAAGAATACAAATATAGGAAGATACTTAGTTGTTGCATATTAGTCTAATAACTGTTGTTCAGGTGCTGATTTTCGGTTTACTAAAAGGTAACTTCTTTTGTAGCAGAAAGTGTTCATTTTTAGAACTAGGAGTATATAAGGACCTTAATGACATGGATAACTGCATATATGAAAATTTTTGAAGTACTCAAAAGATGTTGTGTGGCTAGTGAAGGTTCTGTTAGTTTAGTTGATTTCAATATATATTCCTAAATCTTACAGATGATACAATTGATTCAGCAAATCTTTTCCTATAATTGTGTGTTTTTAAAATGGTCACTACAGTAAAGAAAATAGCATCTCTTTATAGCAGAACACAATAATGTTAAAGAACTCTATTTAGAAGACAATACTTTGATTTTATTGATGTCTGGGACTCTGAGCTAAAAATCTTCACAATTATAAGGATAGGTCAAAAAGCAAAAGATTGTAGCATAATACTAAAATTATGTTTTGGTTTTTGTTCATTGAGTCTTTTGGGTGCATACTCTCAGGCTTTTCATTACTGTATGGTGTTAGAAACTGAGAGTTTGCAGCTGCACAACTCCAGGAGCCGAAGTCTCTAGGCTGACATTGATGACAGATTTTATTTGTTGATAAAAAATCGTGTTGCAAATACATCCTGGAGCGGTAGAACTGCATGTCAGCCCTGTAGAAGAGCTTTGTCATTACATCTGGTTGTCTCTAAGAATGAATCCTACTAAGTGATGTTTCCTTTGTAATGTCAGTATTTTCACTGAACAGTACCTTCTCTGATACATTTTTAAGTGCCTACACAGATTCCATGAAAATTTCCCTGTCAGCTAAGGGTTTTTTTAATAGCCTGAAGCTACCCATTGAAAGTCACTTTTCATTTGTGAAGCCCAGCTGTGAACCCCACTGTCCATCTTCCAATTCACTGCAAGCTGCTAAATATGATTAGGTCTAGTTCCATTAAAACTAGTTAGAATGTTCATGTCCAGGTGATGAAAAAATTAAAATATATCCACTCACTTCCTAGGGTCTGCTAGCAGTGAAACAAGAAAAAGAAGTCCAAATGAAAATTGTTCTGACAAGAGGGGAATCTGTTCTGCAAAATACTTCTCTGGAGGGAGTACCAGTGATTGAAGGCCAGTTGCAAAATCTGAAGGATAGCTGGGCTTCTCTTCTGTCTGCTTGTATCCAGTGCAAGAGGTAAAAAGGAGTGTGAGGTGCAGAATGATGCTTCTTAAGAAAGCACTGTCAAAACTTTTGAAAAGTAATTTTAATACTACTGGAGTCAAGTTCATGTAAAATGATTGCATATGCCAAATACTTCGGGTCTAGAATTTGTGATATATTCATTTGAAGTAGAAGAAGTGGGAGGAAACTGTGAGGGAGCTAAGCTTTATTAACACTTACTGTCAATTTGCTCTTAAAACTGGATTCCATGTTCATAATCTTGAATATTTTACTTTGTGTTGCACTTGATGCTTTGATATCTTCTCAGAAATTAGATTTTTTTCAT
>VWYI01043164.1:721-36207 GCA_013399455.1 Anthoscopus minutus
GCTCGGCTGAGGAATCTCTCCCTGGCTCGGCTGAGGAATCTCTCCCTGGCTCGGCTGAGGAATCTCTCCCTGGCCCGGGGGGCTCAGCGCTGCTGCAGCTGCCCCGGGATCGGCGCGGCGGCTCCCGCAGCCAGCGCTGGGCGTTCTGACATCTCCCAGCTCCTTCTCCACATCGCACACCGTCAGCTCCGTCTGCCCGAGGAGGATGCGCTCCCACGAAGCTGACACCCGGCAAGAGCCGCCGGGCAGGGCTCGGGGTGCCAGCTCCGCCCTCCCCCGGCGCGCTGTGTGTCACACGCCGGCTGTGTGGCACTGGCAGTGACAATTGCGGCTCGGAGCGGCCGCCCCTGCACAGCTCCGGCCGGGCTCCTTCCCAGGGCGACCCCGCAAATCCCCGTCTCGCCAGGCGCCGTGGGTGGGTGATCCTGCGTGCCCGGCTCACGAAGCAGCCTCTCGGCGTGGAGCTCTCTGGATCGTCCCTCCTGTGCAGGAGCAGAGCTAAACCCAGCGGGTCTGGGGAACTCACTGCTAATTAATCCCTCCTCATTAAACAGAGCAGGTCCTCAGCACTCCCCCGTCAGCCTGTGCCTGTGTCCAGAGAAAATTCCTGGGCCTGAAAGCCAAGGAGCAGCCAGGCACAGGGTTCACAGCAATCTGCTCATTAATTAGCAGCTGCACTGGGCAGGGCGGAAGGGCAGGGGCAGCTCCGTCCCTGCTGTGGCACCAGCGGCCCCAGGGAACAGCTGGAGCTGGGCCAGGGGGTTTAGGTGGGATTTAGGGAAGGGTTCATCCCCAGGGATGGGCACGGCCCCGAGGCTGCCACAGCTCCAGGAGTTTGGGCACTGCCCAAGGATGCTCAGGGTGGGATTTTGGGGTGTCTGTGCAGGGCCAGGGGCTGCGCTGGATGATCCTGTGGGTCTCTTCCAGCCCAGGACATTTTGGGATTCTAAAATGCCCTTTCCCTTGCACAGCATCCACCCCCAGCCCCTCATGGGGACTCTGGGGACTATTTTGGGGCTGTTCAGTGCCTGCACCCTTTGACTGCTCACAGGAAAACACCAGAATTTTCCTGATTCCTAATTCCCAAACTCTTCAGCAGCATGGCAGTCACCAAAACAAAAAGCAAAGGCTGTTGGTGAGGATTTCTCTCCATTTTCTTGCAGCTCCAAATATTAAAACCCAAGAGCAGCTGATGGTGTCCTCTACCCTACCCTGAGGGATTTACAGTGAAAAATATTTCCAAGATCATCAATCCAGCCTCTGACTGATCACCACCACCCCCCTAAATGCCACTGCAGAGCACCCCAAATCCTCCTGGTTTTAACCCTTCCAGTCATGGAGACTCCACATGAGCCCTCATGAGGAACATCCCCACATACCAAGAAGTTCCCCGGAGTCTGGACAGGTTTTGGGATGGGGTTTTCAGCCTGTGCAAACCCCCACAGCTTCCCTGAAATCTGTCTCTGCCTCCAGGGAACAAGGACCCAGCCCAGGAACAGCACTCTGGATCCTTGCTGCTCTGCTTCACGGCGCAGTTGCCAAAAGACAAAAGCAAACATGTTTGCTGCATGAGAAATGTGTTCCTAGCTCAGGAGAGGGAAGAAAACTTCATTTTCTTTAAAGAATAGCTGGAAAATTGGATATTTCTGAAAAATAAACCCTGTGAATATCAAGCAGCCCAGTCCCTGAGGAGCAGCAGCTTCCCAAGGAAACCTCAGAATCCTTCCAAGCACACAGCATGAATAATTCCTGAAATCATTACCAGGGGAAGCAGATCGTGGCTCAACAGCCTCAAGTGAGGGAACAGCTGCAGGGACACAGATCTGAGCTGTGCCATTCCAAAAGTTTGGTGACATCGAGGTGGAGCCCCCATCCCTGGAGGGGTTTGAAATCTGTGTGCATGTGGCACCTGGGGGCATGTGGCAGTGCTGGGAATGGTTGGACTCGGTGTTCCCAGAGGGATTTTCCAAAGAAAATCATTCTGTGACCTCTCTGTCCATCCCCTGGGGTCACAGGTGGTGACAGACCCTGGCAGCAGGTCCCTGGCACCCCCCCCTGGCACTGCCCAGCAGAGCCTGGCCCTGAGAGCCCTCACCCAGGGGATTTGGGGTGTTCATGGTCACAAACCCTGCTCAGTCCCTGGCCCTCACCCAGGGGATTTGGGATGTTCATGGCCACAAACCCTGCTCAGTCCCTGGCCCTGAGGTGTCCCTGAGCACTGCAGACAGTCAGGCTGGGCCACATCTGTCACCCTGGGGAGGGACCAGGGCCAGGAGAGGGAGGCACATCCGGAGCAGAGGCTGGGAAGGCTCTCACTCCCTGCCCAAGAACCATGAGAAATCACTTTCATATCAAAGATGCACAGCAGCTTATAAATATTTATGTGGAGCCTGCAAAACAAATCCGCGGAAAGGCACAAATGAAATATTTTTTAGAAGAGTCAAAAAGTGACAGGTGCTTTGTGGGAGTGGAGGTTTAGGGATCCTGGAAGCATCTGTGCAGATCTCGCACTGCTGGGCTGCACTGAAGGGAGGCTGGAGAGGGGCAGAGGTCGGGATGAAGGAGCTGTGCTAAGAATTTCCCTCCCTCTGTGCTCTGCAGGTCCCCTCTGTCCCTCCTCTGTCGCTCTCAGCGGCTCCTCACACCCACAGAGCTTCTCCACCAGCACAAAAACATCACCTGAGCCAGGTCAGGTCCCTGCAAGGGATTTTTTACCCCGTGTAGGTCTGGAGGGTTTCAATCTCCTGGTGCTGCTCTGGGGGCTCCTCCTTTGCCACTGCAGACCTGCAGAGAAAGAAACCAGAGAAAAAATTGTAACAAAAAAAAACCCCAACCCAAACGGAAACCAAGCCAAACAAAACCAAACAAAAAAACCCAAACAAATGAAGAAAACCAAAACAAAAAAACCCAAACAAAAATCCCCAAACAAACAGAAATCCCCATCCAACCAAAACAAAAAACTAAAAAAACAAACAAACAAAAAACCAACAAAAATCTCTAAACCCAGAACTCAACCCAAACCACATCACTGTCTCCCAATTCTCAGTATTTTGAGTTTCTAAAGCCCCAGTGCCCACCTGTGGCAAGGTTTGCATTGATTTTATTTCCAAGAGGCTCCTGGAAGTTCTCCAGGACCACCCTCCCCTGTGCCAGGCAGGGCAGGAACCACAGCCCAGGGCTGATGGGCAGAGGAAAATCTCTGCTGTCTGTCCCAGTGCTCACCCAGGGGATGAGGAAACTCCTCCTGTGAAGGAATGGGGTGTTCAAAGAGAGTTCACATGACCCTTCCTCTAATTCCCTATCAGCCTTTTATGGCTTCAGGGGCATTTTATGGGTGCCAATGCCATTACTCAGCACTTCTTCCTCTCTGACAAATAGGGTCAGCAAATTTAGCACCTTGTGAAATCATTAAAGCCCATGGTCTCACAGCCAAACAGCTCTGAATTCGATTTATCAGAGAATCCCAGATTGGTCTGGATGGGAAGGGAGCTCAGATCCCCCCATTCCCACCCCTGCATGGCAGGGACCCCTCCCACTGCCCCAGGTGCTCCAGCCCCAGTGTCCAGCCTGGCCTTGGGCACTGCCAGGGATCCAGGGGCAGCCCCAGCTGCTCTGGGAATTCCATCCCCACCCTGCCAGGGAACAATTCCTGCCCAAATCCCACCCAGCCCTGCCTGCACCGTTCCCTCAGCACACCCAGCCAGTGCTTTGGTGATCCGCAGCCCCTTGGCTGCTCTCAGATGAGCCCTCAGCGCTGAGACAAATTCCTCCTCTGATTCTGTGAGCCCTCGAAGAAGCCCGGGGGAGCAGATCTGACTCCTTGTCCTCCCCTCCCTGCTGCCCATCTCAGCCCTCCCGCAGAGCCTGGGACAGCAGCGATCGATCGCCACAGCCCCCAGGAGATCCCCAGTGAGATATTGGTCCCTTATCTCCGCAGAGTGAAAGTGAGACAGGCAGGATAAACGCCTCAGCTGCCCCGGGGCCGCAGGGACTCGGCTTTAGCCGCTAATCCCTGCTCATCTCTGCTCCAAGATTAACTCCTGACAACACTTAAGCCCTGCTTTGAGAGGCAGGCACGGAGCTGTGGGAGCTTTTGCTGCCACTAGGGCTTCTCCCACAAGGGGAATGGGAATTATCCATAGGGAAAGGTTCATCCCCAGAGGGGCTGGCACTGCCCAGATCCCCAGGGAAGCGGCCCCGAGGCTGCCAGAGCTCCAGGAGCCTTTGGACACTGCCCAGGGCGGGATTGTTGGGGGGTGCTGGCACTGTTCTTGTCCCCCTCCCCTCTCAGGACATTCCCTGCTGGCTCTGGGGGGTCCTGGCACTGTCCTTGTCCTCCTCCCGTCTCAGGACATTCCCTGCTGGCTCTGGGGGGTCCTGGCACTGTCCTTGTCCCTCTCCCCTCTCAGAACATTCCCTGCTGGCTCTGGGGGGTCCTGGCACTGTTCTTGTCCCCCTCCCCTCTCAGGACATTCCCTGCTGGCTCCGTGTCCAGGGCTGCAGTCCCAGCAGGGAGGAGCTCCAGGCACGCCCAGCACCTCCCACCTCGGGGCTGACACAATTCCATGTCCGAGCCCGGTCCTTGCCTCCTCCAGCCGCCCCCTGACCTCACTCGCCCCCGCCCCAGAGTCCTGACTTTGGCAAAATTGGCAAAATTGGGGCTGATGTGGACTCCTCTGAACTGTGGAACTGGGAAAAGCCTTTAGGATCATCAACCATCATTCAGCAGCCCCGTGGCCACCACTGTCCCTGTCCTCAAGTGCCACACCTGAACACTTGCAGGTGACTGCAGCTCTGCCCTGTTCCACCGCTGGACAGCCTTTTCTGTGGGGAAATTTTCCTTCATGTCCCATCTGAACCTCCCAGCGTGGGACCTGAGGCCATTCCCTGCTGTCCTGTCCCTGGTTTCCTGGGAGAAGCCTGGAACAAGGGCCAGAAATAATAACCAACATTCCAAGGGTTGGGCTGTTCCCCACCAAAAGCTTCTTCTTGCTGCTCAGGCTGCAAGGTTTGGCACAGCCCCTCACAAACTCCATCACACAGAGACCCCTCCCATCCCATCCCAGTCTTTTCAGGATAATCCCCAGGAGAAGAGATTAATTGTATGATTTCCATGGGCAGGATGCATCCCAAATCCTTTTGATTCATCATAAGCCATTAACAGCAGTGGTAATGAGCATGCACTAAACATTCCATAAAATATGTAAAGCCTGGATGGTGCTCAATAGATCTTGGCAAGTGCCTCCTTTAACCTTCACAGCTCATGAGAAACTGTTCCAACTTCCCGTCTCAGACATGGAAACCATTGATTGTTTACAGCTCTGCATGACCTTTAGTGACAAGTGAGGAAAATGATGAGAGATTCGGGTGTAATTCAATCATGAGATATTCTCCAAACGAGGTGGGGCTGCAGAGTGCCCACGTGGCCCTTGCACATTTATTTCAGCTCCAAGTCTCACCCGAGTCTTTGGAGAAGGTGTGCAGGGAACCATTTCAAAGTGCAGTGTTGAGAGCAGATCAGCTGTTATATCTGGGAGACAGCAGGGCTGGAAAGTTGCTCATAACTATAAAATCTATAATTAATTTAAAAACATTAGCTAGACGACACTTTGCTGTTATAGATGTGCAGCACATGCACCCAGATCCTCTCCTAGAAAAGCTGTGCTTCTTCACACTCGCAGGAAGTGCTCAGCCTCCCCAGCACCAACCCTGTCTGACAGCACCAACCCTGTCCTCCATCACCCACCTCGAGCCTGAGCCTCAGATCTTTGCTTCCCTGCTGATCCCTCAGCACTTCAGGGGTTAAAAACAGGACAGCAACTTTTCCTCTCCTCTGGGATCTCATTTCTCCTCCCCTTCCTCCTATTTTCAATTTATTCCACCTCAAGCCTTTCTCACCACCCAAACTCCACCTCCTGGGACAGGGAATTGTTGTCTCTTCCTACAAACCTGTAATTACAAGCCACGAGTGAGCCCTGACATGGATTTTCTGGCAGCACAGCGTTACAGAAACACCTGGAGACTGGGTGGTGCCAGAATACATCCTCTGCTATCAATTCTTTCAGTGGTGCTGACCCTGTGGCTCCTGCACTGTTTGTACTGTTCAAAGTGCAATGTTTAAATCTTTCTGCAAACAGGATCACAGAACCAAACAGTCATATTTAAATCTGAAAGCAAACAGGATCACAGTGTAATGTTTAAATCTGACTGCAAACAGGATCACAGAATCACACTGTAATATTTAAATCCGACTGCAAACAGGATTACAGAATCACACTGTAATATTTAAATCTGAAAGCAAAAAGGATCACAGTGTGAGTGTTTAAATTTGAGTGCAAACAGGATCACAGAATCAAACTGCAATGTTTAAATCTGACTGCAAGCAGGGTCAGAAATCACACTGCAATGTTTAAATCTGACTGCAAACAGGATCACAAGGTATCAGAGGCGGCCCAGGAGAGCATCCTCAATGGCAGTGACAGCTCTGCCCTACCAGGGCCCCAGCCCTGCCCCTCCTGGCAGCAGCTCTGCCACAGCCCACAAACAGCAGCTGGAGCAGCAGAGGACAAGGGTGGCTGCTCATTATTAATTAGCAGAGCTGCAGGCAGCTGTGCAGGGTCAGTGGGACACAGCCAGAGCTGGGAGTGCCAGGCAGGGCAGGAGCAGGGGCAGGAGGGCTCAGCCTGACAGCAGCACTGCTCCTCTGATGCCTTTGGCTTCAGCTCTCATCTCTTCCAGATTCTGACTGCGCTGGTAACTCTGAACTGCACACAAAGTGCCACAAGTTCTGCTCCCAGCCCAGTCCCACCCAGCAATCCTTGTCCAGGACCAAGGACAGCGCTGCAGCCTCAGGCCCAGCAGTGCAAACAGCAGCGAATTGAGGGGAGCAGCCTGGGAGGGTGGGACTGCAGCCCCTGGGGCTGGAATTGCACAATTCCCCCCATGTGGAAATGGCCCAAACCTTGTCCAGGTGTGAAACTCCTGCCCCGGGGCCCATCCTGGGTGCAGCCAGGGCTGGGCTCTCGCAGTGCCCAAGGTGCATCCTTGGAAGGGCTTTGAATAAATCCCCACTTTGTTCCTTTAACCCTGCCCAGCCTCTGAAATCCCCACTTTGTTCCTTTAACCCTGCCCAGCCTCTGAAATCCCCACTTTGTTCCTTTAACCCTGCCCAGCCTCTGCCCCAGGAGCCTCTCCAGGCATCGCTGTCCCCAGGGAAATGCCACCTTTGTTGTCCCTGTGCAGCCAGGCAAAGGCCAAGGGCTTGGCAGGAACAGCTCCCTCCTCCTGGACAGTTCAGTCAGCTCATGATGGCATTTCCTGCACCCTCTTTAATTAAATTAATTAATTAGGCAAGTTATGTTACTTCATATAAAACAACTTCAAATAATTTGGCTTTTCTCACTTTTAATGCTTCACTCTCACATCATTTTTCTTAGATAAGTGAGAAATTAGTGCTCCATTTGTTTCTTGTCCAAGTGGATTTTTTTCACTCAGATTTCATTTTACTTCCCCAAATCTCAGTCCAGCTCTTCTCAGGTGCAGGATAAAATCCACTGATTTATGCAGCACGTGGCAGACACACATCCTCAAGGCCAGAGCATCCCAAGTATCCGTGCAACTGGCACAGCTTCCCTGCCAAAATTTAGTTATTCCCACTTTCCCAAATAAATCATACCACAGCAAGCACAACAGAGCTTCCAGAGAAAGCTCTGCACCCTTCCCAAGCTGCAAACAAAACCAGATTTGCAGCTGTCTTTCCATGGAAAAGAATTGTTTAAGATCATTTTTCTCATTGACTTATTCCCCTGAGGCTTAAACTCTTCCTGTTTAAAGAGGAAATTTTAACATGAGGGGTGAAGCTGGGCACCAGAGAATTTAGAGCTCAGAGGGGTTGTTTTCTAAATTCTAAACATTTCTAAATTCAAGTCGTAGGAAACTCCAAGAACTAAAACAGCAGACCCAGCCCAGGCCAGCTGCTAGGAAATGATCTCTTTTAAAACCAGCTGAGTGCCCTGGCTCAGAGAGTGCCCTGTGCTCTCCCTCTAGAGCTGCAGCTGGAGTGACAGGAGTGATCCCGCTGCTGTTGGTTGCTGTTCTTACCCATTCAAACAGAGAAGTGGCCTTGAAAATCCATTTTTGCATCAAATCCTACCACCAGCATTTTATCCAGCCTTGACCGGGAGCTTGAACACATCCCAGAGCTGCTTTTATCAAACAGCCACGGGAAAATCACTCACAAAACCTCGTGTTTACACTGTCTCAGCACTCCTTATCCTCAGCACATCTTTCTCTTCACTTCTGCCACTGTGATACAATCAAGCAAATTCCCCCTGAAGAGTTTAATTGAAGCCCTCTCTGCTGGGAAAAGCTGCAGGATTGCAGGATCACTCCTTGGAACAGCACAGAAATGAAAAGCATTTGCCTCGTGCCCATTCAAATATCCGAAGTGCAGGCAGGAAAAAGAGGAATAACCAAAAGCTGCCAGGGAAGGAGCTCTCCAGGAAGAGCCATGTGCTCCCAGAGCCCCAGGAAAAGCAGCTCCTCAGGAAATGGGAACCAGCCCTGGAGCTCAGGGACCCAGAGCTGTGCCCTGCTCCTGGCAAGGGCAGTGCCAGGGATTTTCTCCCTTCCAGCCTGCTGCAAATGCCCCCAGCCCCGGGGCTGCCCGGGAATCCTGCCCAGGAGCTGGGCGGGCTGGGAAGGGGAAGGGGAAAGGTGGGATGGGGGCCAAGGAGCCATTGCAGCGCTGCAGGTCCTGCACGTTTGTGTTACACCGAAGGAAATGGGCTGGAATAACTCCTCTGAGGGAAAAACCCATTGGATTTTCCGGTCCTGGCAGCTTCACTGCCCCTCTGCAGAGACAGGGGAGACGTGGCCGAGCTCCTCAGCCAAGGGACATCGGTGACACGGAGCTGTGGCTCCAGACCCTGCTCAGCCACAGGCTGGGAGCTGAAAAATCCCCTCTCTCTCTCATCCTCCATCCCAAAAGAAGCACAAGCCAATTCCAAGGCACAGGAAGGATCCCTGTGCTGCTGCTGGCAGAGCTCCAGGGACTCCAGGGCTTGGCTTCTGCAAGGACTCCCTGGGAAAAAAGGAAAGGGAAAACAAAACCAGGGAGAGGAAACTCTCAAGGAACAGGAAGCACCCTTTAATTTCCTGTGTTTAATGTGCAGGAGGAATCACAGGCATGAGGGCATTGCCTTGGAAAATCCCCGAGAGCCCATCAGGTCCAACCATTCCCAGCAAGGGCCAGGCCACCACTGCCCCGTGTCCCCAAGTGCCACAGGCACAGGGCTGTGAAATCCCCCCAAGCACGGGGACTGCCCCTGTGCCAGCCCTTTCCAGGAAGGAACATTCACTGAAATCCATCCTGAACCTCCCCTGGCCCAGCCTGAGGCCATTTCCCACTGTCCTGTCCCTGTCCCCTGGGAGCAGAGCCTGACCCCCATGGCTCCACCCTCACAGCCCTTCCCTGTCCCTGATTCTCCTGGTTTTGCACCCATTCTGCTCAGGCCAGGAGGAACTGGGCACCAGCAGCCCAGGGCTGGTTCTCAGGGACGTTCTGGGGCACAGGGTGGGAATTGTCCCACAAATGCCGTGCCTGGAGTCTGGGTTTGTAGCACTGCTCTGGCTTCCAGAGCTTTCTGTGACGCCCTCTCAGGAATGCCTGCGTTTCCAGTCCCTGCTGCACAGCCTGGGATGGCTTGGAAGGATCCTAAAGCCCATCCTGTTCCATGGCAGGGACACCTCCCACTGTCCCAGGTGCTCCAAGCTCCAGACTGGCCTTGGGCACTGCCAGGGATCCAGGGGCAGCCCCAGCTGCTCTGGGAATTCCATCCCAGCTCCTGCCCACCCTGCCAGGGAACAATTCCTGCCCAAGATCCCATCCAGCCCTGCCCTCTGGCTCCCAAGGCAGCTCCCAGGGGAGCAGCAGCCCAAAGCTCTGGGATAATGAATATTTAGCACCCATTCCCTTGCAACAGCATGGATGTAGGAGCACATCGAGAACAAAATCTGTCGAAGCCGTTTGGCAGATGCTGGAAAACAGAGCCAGAGTTCCCCACATCCCTCAGGCGGCCACTGGGAAAGCCAGGAAACCCCTAAATCCACTGCTGTGGAGAAATTTGTGCTTTCCTGTGCCGCAGAAAGGGGCAGGAGCTGCTGTGACCCTGCCTGAGACCCTCACACATCCCTGGGGCAGCTGCAGCTCCCAAAGAAGTTCTGGAATGCTCCTTGTCCTTCAGGGGGTGCAAAGCTCCTCGTTTGTAAGACAGGCAGAGATTTAATGATGGGATGGGTTTTCCTCAGAAGTGTCTAATTGCTTCTAAAAGGCTTCCAGCATGAAAGGGAATGGGAGATCAGGCTGGAATTTCGCTGGGAATTTCTCCCTGGTTTCCCTCCCCTTCCCCTCTGCCTGGCTCAGGATGGTAATTAGAGCATTCTCCCTTCCCCTGGAAATTGGGGTCATTATGGGAGCCTGGGAAGGAGCAGCTCAGCTCATCTCCATTTCCCAGAGCAGCTCCTGAAAATCCAGCCCGAAATAACAAAGCCAGGCTTTAATTTCCCCCTGCCAGGACCTCTCCAACCACTCTGCCAGGGCCTTCAGGTAGAAAAAGAGCAAAACCAGCAAAAGGAAATCTTCCTTGGCAAATCTCTGTAGCATTAATCAAGACATTAGAAATGTTCATTTGAAGGGAGGGCAATTTGGCTCCACATTATCCAAACCCCAGCATTTCCCAACAGCCTAAAAGCTTTTCTAACTGAAAGGGCCTCTTAAACTGTCATGTGCTGCCTCTAAACCATCTCAATCCTAACCACGAACCTCTCATGAAAGAATCTCTCTGGTGAAAGGGACTGTCAGGGCCGTGGCTAAAAATGTAATGATTCACTTATTTGGTATCATTGTAATGAAGTTATTTCAAGAACATGAAATTGATGCCACCTGTGGAATATCTTTTGTATTTTTGATGAATTAGGGGCTTATTCAGGTCTGAGATTGGTGTTTCCAGCAGCCCTTTTGTGCAGTTATTTACAATTCAGCTTAATTACAGCATCCTGCAAGCTCAGCTGTCAGCCCTGACGTTATATAACCCTCTTTAAAAGAAACAGATTATTTAATACAGGAATTGGAAACGGTGACAAAAATCCAGAGAATGAAATAGAAATTTATCTTTCTGAACACATTTTCATTACCCCATAAATTCCCCTCAAAGCTCTGGGAGGCAAACAGGGCTCTGCTGAATTTATGGAACGATGTTATTCCAGTTATATAATGGAATAAAGGGTAAAAGTCCGTTTGATCCCTGTGTTCTAACACGAGCTCTCCAAGGAAGTTCCCAAATGCCAAGTGCAATGGCAGTTTTACACAACAATTGGGTTTGCTGAGACTGATGAAACCCCTTTTAATTAAAAAAAGATATGGAGAAATTAAACATCGAAATTAAATATCAAAATGAATATCCAAACAACAAACCCCATCTTCATTTGCACTGTGCAACAACTTAATTCAAAGCTCTCTGAATAAATGTTTCAAAAGTGAGGGTAAAAATTGGATTGTTCAAAATGCAGTCCTATAATGTCATAATGTCACGTATTTTCATTTCCCACCAGTGCATTAGTGAAGGGTTTTCCCATCTGTTAAACTAACAGAGGATGTGATCTCTCACACTGAGATCAATGAAATCCCTTGATATCAGTGGAGAGAAACCTCCCAAATAAACTGGAGGATTGCACAGCTGAAGAAGAGGAGGGAAAAAAGGAGGGCAAAGAGAGCATTTTTGTTGATTTTCAGCTCCTTTGGAATTCATTCACACTTGACCTGAGAGAGAACATGAATATTAAAATTGTATGAAGGTAGGAGAGGAAAAAACCCACAAAATGCCAGAGTTATAAGAGGAAACTGAGTAATAAATGGGAAATAAAAAGCCATTTAAGTGGCTTTAGTGCTGAATTGAATCGTTATGAAGGTTTATTAATGACCTGAGGAATTTCTGCATTAAATTCAGGTTCAGACAAAGCTCCTGTGCAGGAGGGTTCCTGCAGTGCCAGGCAGGAGCCCAAACTGCCCTCATGCCATGGGGTTTTACAGGAAAAGGACACGGAACAGAGCAGGACGGGCTGGAACGGCTCGGCACAAATGGAGCAGGAGGGAGCCAGGCCCGGAGCATCCTGAGTGGGAAATGCACTTCAAAGCAGCTCCAGCCTCAGCCCAGGGCAGCAAAACAGCCCCGGAGCTGAGGGTCACAGGGAGGGTGGGCAGCGCTTGGTGACGTCCTGCCAAACCCAAATGAGGATCAGAGGAAATTCCCCCAGCACTGGGACACAGGGGTGAGGAATATTCACTCCAGCTGTGATGTTTGAAATGGTTCTGCTCGGAGTTTGCAGCTCTTTGCAGAGATCACTCTCAGCCCACAGACAGGATCCCGGCACGGGCTGGCTGGGAAGGAGCCTCGGATCCCGGCCAGTGCCATGGGCAGGGACATCTCCCTTAGGGACACCTCCCTTAGGGACATCTCCCTTAGGGTCATCCCCCCTGGTCAGGGACATCCCCCCTGGGCAGGGACATCTCCCTTAGGGACATCTCCCTTAGGGACCTCTCCCCTGGGCAGGGACATCTCCCCTGGGCAGGGACATCTCCCCTGAGCTGGGACATCTCCCTTAGGGACCTCTCCCTTAGGGACATCCCCCCTGAGCGGGGACATCTCCCCTGAGCGGGGACATCTCCCTTAGGGACCTCTCCCTTAGGGACATCTCCCTTAGGGACATCTCCCTTAGGGACATCTCCCTTAGGGACATCTCCCTTGAGCAGGGACATCTCCCTTAGGGACATCCCCCCTGAGCTGGGACCTCTCCCTTAGGGACATCTCCCCTGGGCAGGGACATTCCCCCTGAGCTGGGACATCTCCCTTAGGGACCTCTCCCTTAGGGACATCCCCCCTGAGCGGGGACATCTCCCCCGGGCCAGGCGCTCCAAGCCCGGCCCCGAGGGACTCGGGCGTTCCTGGAGCACCGTGCTGCGGGGGGGTCTCGGGGAGGCAGGAGCTGCTGAAGCCGCTTTTCCCTGGATTGAAGGAGTCAAAGGGGATTTCTCAAGCAGAGCAGAAGCCCCGAGCAGCGGCGGGGCTGATGATTCCTGACTGACCGGGGCTCTGGAAGCGGGGCTGCTGCAGAGTTCCTGTTTAAGCCGGCGTGGCAGGTGTCACAGCCAGAGGCAGCCGCGTGTCACAGCCCTGCCCGGCTCCCTCGCTGCTGCACAGCCAGCCCTGCTGTGCGTGCGGGTGTCTGACAAACCACACAATCCCTGAACCCTGGGGCTGGAAAATCCCATGGAGCCCCAGCTGTGCCCCAGCCCCACCCTGTCCCCAGCCCAGAGCTCCCAGTGCCACCTCCAGGGGTTCCTGGGGCACTCCAGGGATGGGCACTGCAGCCCTCCCTGGGCACTTCCAATCCTTTACAGCCCTTTCCATGAAGGAATTGTTTCCAATGTCCAACTAAACTTTCCCTGGTGCGGCCTGAGGCCGTTTATTTCCCCTATTTCCCAGAAGCAGATCCCAACTCCCACCTGGCTCCAACTTTTCATGGAGTTTTGGACAGGGAAAGGGCCCCCCTGAGCCTCCTTTGCTCCAAGCTGAGCCCCTTCCCAGCTCCCTCAGGAATTCTCCAGCCCCTTCCCAGCTCCCTCAGGAATTCTCCAGCCCCTTCCCAGCTCCCTCAGGGATTCTCCAGCCCCTTCCCAGCTCCCTCAGGGATTCTCCAGCCCCTTCCCAGCTCCATCAGGGATTCTCCAGCCCCTTCCCAGCTCCATTTCTTGCCCTGGCCATGCTCCAGCCCCTCCAGGGCTCTCCAGAGCTGCCCCAGGATTCCAGGGGTTCCCTCAGCAGGGCCAGCACAGGGGACAATCCCTGCCCTGGGGGACAATCCCTGCCCTAGGGCTGTGCCCACACCAGGGCTGGCACAGCCCAGGTGCCATCGGCCTCCTGCCCCTCTGGGCTCGTGCCCAGCTCTGCCACCAGCTCTGCCCAGGCCCTTTCCCAGTGCACAGATTTCCAGGGAAGAGCTCTGGGAGCTCGTCCCTTACCCCACTGGCAGGAAGGAGCAGGGTCCCAGGTGAGCACACCTGGTGTGGGCACAGGGAGCTCCCAGCTGTGGAGCTCCCACCTCTGCTTTCCCCTGCTCCCGGTGTTTGCCAGGGGGGTTTGTGCTCCCAGGATGGGTGGGAGAGCCAGAGGAGCATCCCAGGCAGTGCAGAGGAGCCTCAGCCCATTAATTAGTGCACAGAACAGACCTGGGAGATAATTAGATAACCTGAGGGGTCAGAGCATTCTCACCTCTCTCTGTGCTGGTTCCTGGCTGCTTAGGCAGAGCTTAAGAGGAAATAAAACGTGGCATCATTTTAATTGCATGAGCAGGAGCAGCCCTGCACACCCAGCCTGGTACACAGCAGCTCCTGATCCATCTCCCAGGAAAATGAAAATTCAAAAAGGAGTTTTTGCTTGAGACTCTTTGATCTTTGTTCCTTGGCCTCATCTGAGGGGAGACCTCCTGCCAGGGACACCCAACAGCAGTGAGGGCTCAGTGCTGAAACAACAGGCAAAAACCTCCTACAGAGGGGTTTTATATTCTCCTAAATCTGCGTTTCTTTATCCCAGAATCCCAGAGGGGCAGAGAGGAACCATGAAGCCCATCCCATTCCAGCCTTTCCCTGGGCAGTGACACCTTCCACTACCCCCAGTTGCTCCAAGCTGTTAAAAACCTCAATTATTTCCATCTCCTGTGTAACTTAATTAACTTCTCAGAAATCCCAGAGTGAGCAAAAACTCCCCCAAAGCAAACAGAACAATATTCCCCAAACTTTACTTAAGCAGCAAGGTCAAAACCTGGACGTGGCTTTGCTGATGTCACTTGGAAATGATGGATTTTGACACCCAAATGTGAGGATGCATTTCCCAGCCTGGAAAACCCCACGTGGCACCTGACATAAAGAGTTCCTTCAAACAGGGGTCATTAAAAATGGAAACAATTAAACCAAGGAACCCTGAGAATCAGACAAAGGGGTGCTGAGGATATAAAAATAGCGCCTCTAAAACCACTCTTAAAAATACATAAATACATATAAATAGCCTCTGACTTAACTTTATACATCTATAATATATAAATAATAGGGGTTTTTAATTCACTCATGGCTGAGCAATCAAGGGGAAAGCAGCTCTTGAAGACTCAGGACTACCAGAACTCCCTGCTACACATTTTAAAAGCAGGCAGCAATTATGAAGGTGCCTGATCAAAGCTTTTAATGCCGGATTTTCAAAGCAATTTGTAACCATTAAGCAAATGTTTCAGCTCATGGGCAAGGCAAACATCGCTGTGCAGCTTCACTGAAGAGTTAAATTTGAGTAAAAGAGAAAAATGAAACTTTTCCAGGGTTATGCAAAGAATTTGTATCGTTTGAACCAGAGCATAAAGCCCCAATTCATCCTTTTCTGCCTTAAAGAGATGTGGAAACTCCTGCCCTCCTTGTAATTGTTTTTGTGATAATATTTGCATTATTTTATTGAGCAGGAGAAGAGTCACACTCTGAAATATCAGCACCAGTCCAGAAAACCATTATGAGAAGCAATTACTGCAGGTTACTGATTTGGAGCATCAGGGGAGATGGATTAAGTTTGGGCTTGGATTTAAATTTAAAACAAGAATTCTGCACATCAGATTAATGCTAATAAAGCTCTGGGTTGGACAGGAGGGGAACGCCCAGAATTGTGCTGAGCCCTGAGGAGGGTGGGCTTGGCTCTCCAAACAGCACCTCATGGAATTCCTGAGGGTCCTCATCCCCCAGGAACCACCTGGGTTTGCCTGTTGAGTTAATGGGAAAGGCTTAGGAGCAGCACCCACTCCCAACATAAAAAATTCCAGTTTATCCAAGATTGAACTCCAGGCGGAAAGTGGCAGAAAGTTTTCAGGAAACTGGGGTTGGTGGGAGCAATCAGAGCTCCTGAATCCCCAAATCCCTGGTTCAGACCAGGAATTTCCCATTTTCCTGCCTGAATCCCCAAATCCCTGGTTCAGACCAGGAATTTCCCATTTTCCTGCCTGAATCCAAGGCCAAAGCCCAGGGGCTGGGATGTGCCTGCAGGGCTCTCCCAAAGCTCCATGAGCCCAGCCTGAGTTCCTGCAGGAAGCCCGAGTTCCTGCCTCTGGGGAGGGGGAAATCCGGGCATTTTCCACTTGGGAATGTTGTCCAGGACACCTGGCAGTGCTGGCAGCGAGGGAGGCAGGTGCAGGTGTCCCTCTGCCCTTGGAGGTGTGGGACAGCCCTGATGGGTCAGTGACTGCTCCTCAGCAGGAATCAGGGAATTGTGGAATGATGGAGGCTGGAAAATCCCTCTGGGAACATCCACTGCAGCCACCCCAGCGCTGCCCCATGTCCCCGAGTGCCCTCGGAGCCCTGGCATCCCACCTGTGCCAGGCCTTTCCAGGAAGGAATATTCCTTAATATCCATCTGAAAGCACACCTGAACTGCAGCGCCCCGTGCTTCTGGTGAGCTTCCAGCAATGACAGCCAGAAAAGGAGCTGAGTTTTGGAGTAAGGGCTGGAGTGGGAGGGATGTGCCCAAATCCACCTGGAGCAGCTCCCTGGCATTAAATTCTGTGATGAATTGTTTTTACCTGGGGAGAACGACATCCAGATTCAAAGGAAGGTTCTGTCACCACAGAGAGGAGAATTCCAGAGGAGGAAACTCCATCCCAGAGGTGCCCACAGGTCTGTAAAAGGGAGGAAAAGGAGGGTAAAAATCCCCAGGATGGCAATGGCACCATGGTCACCAGGAGCCACCTCCAGCATTCCCAGCCATTTATCCAGCAGGATTTTCCTCCTTGTGTTGGGCCCTGCTGTGGGAGGAGTAAAGACCACCAGGAGCAAAGAGCTACGTGTAGATTACCACAGGAAATACCTGAATTCCACTGAAATGCAGGGGTGTAACCCTCAAACATCACCTCAGGTGTGAGGAGCTGGAGAAATCCGGTTTCTTTCAGTGATGCTGCAGGTCTGAGCACATCCAGCTGCTCTGGAAAAACACTGAAGTTTTAATAAAAATTAAAAACACTCAGAAATCAGAGAATCCCAGCCTGCTTTGGGTTGGAAAGGACCTTAAATCCCATCCAGTACCACCCCTGCCCTGGGCAGGAACACTTCCCACTATCCCAGGCTGCTCCAAGCCCCATCCAGCCCCTCTCCAGCTCTGGTGGGCTATGAATTTCATAGCAGCAATATTCATTTTTTTCACTGAGCACACAAAAATGAAAAGGATTAGTGCTTAATAGATGATCTTTTATAATCTGAATTTTAAATGAATTTTAGAGCAGCTTCATTATCTGCTCAGTGGAGCTTTATTTGTAGCAAGGCTCCTTCCAGCAGTCCAGCACGGGGTCAGCACGGATAAAAGGGGATTTGGTCCAAATTTAATTGCTCAGGAAAACAGAACAAAGTCAATTGTGGGGCTAATTGTGGGGTTAGAGGAATCATCACCAGCCTCAGCAGCCAGGACAGAGGGCCAGGGATGGAGATCCAGCATTCCCAGGGGGAGAATTCCTGTGGGATGGAGGTCCCAGATTCCCAGAAAAGAATTCCTGTGGGATGGAGATCCAGCATTCCCAGGGGGAGAATTCCTGTGGGATGGAGGTCCCAGATTCCCAGAAAAGAATTCCTGTGGGATGGAGATCCAGCATTCCCAGGGGGAGAATTCCTGTGGGATGGAGGTCCCAGATTCCCAGGGGGAGAATTCCTGTGGGATGGAGGTCCCAGATTCCCAGGGGGAGAATTCCTGTGGGATGGAGGTCCCAGATTCCCAGGGGGAGAATTCCTGTGGGATGGAGGTCCCAGATTCCCAGGGGGAGAATTCCTGTGGGATGGAGGTCCCAGATTCCCAGGGGGAGAATTCCTGTGGGATGGAGGTCCCAGATTCCCAGGGGGAGAATTCCTGTGGGATGGAGGTCCCAGATTCCCAGGGGGAGAATTCCTGTGGGATGGAGGTCCCAGATTCCCAGGGGGAGAATTCCTGTGGGATGGAGGTCCCAGATTCCCAGGGGGAGAATTCCTGTGGGATGGAGGTCCCAGATTCCCAGGGGGAGAATTCCTGTGGGATGGAGGTCCCAGATTCCCAGGGGGAGAATTCCTGTGGGATGGAGGTCCCAGATTCCCAGGGGGAGAATTCCTGTGGGATGGAGGTCCCAGATTCCCAGGGGGAGAATTCCTGTGGGATGGAGGTCCCAGATTCCCAGGGGGAGAATTCCCGTGGGATGGAGGTCCCAGATTCCCAGGGGGAGAATTCCTGTGGGATGGAGGTCCCAGATTCCCAGGGGGAGGGCAGAATTCCCATCACAGAGCTCCTCCCTGTTGGGAGCAGAGCAGTGCCAAAATGAACCTGCTGGAATGAAGAGGGAAGGGAAAACAAGGTGGTGGAAAAGCAGCCCTGAAATGTGGGGTGGGAGCAGGGAAAAGCAGGAATCTGCAGGAATCTGCAGGAATCTGCACCTCCAGAGTTCATTTTTGAAGGTAAATCAGGATCACAATAACGAAATACAGAACTGCAGGAATCTTCCCTTTGGAATACACAGGGTTTGGTTTTCCTGCAGGATTTCTGTGAATCCAAGGAAATGAGCAATTTATGGATACATATGGAAGCCAGTCCTGCCCTGAGCCTCACACACATTTTAGATTCTCAGTTTACTTCAAACATGCTCTCCAGTTTGGTTTGCTCTGGGTATTTTTGAGGTTGTTTGGGGGTTTTGAGGTGTTTTGGGATTTTTTTACCGATGAAGCTGATACAGGGGGTGATCCCAGCTCCTGCAGCATTCCCAGGCTCTGGGGGACTTCCCATCCATCACACCCCAAAGAGCCCAATATCCCTCTCAGGTGCCTCACAGGGAGCTGGGGACAGTGGGGTGCCCCTGTTTGTGTGCCCAGAGGAGCTGCCATGGGAACCCCTCTGCCCAGCCCTGCCTAATTTTGGGAATGCAGCCCATGGAATATCCAACCCCACAGCCTTTGGATCCATCCATGAGCAGCCTGCCTGCATTTATTCAACATTTCCCCAGCCACAGCCGATTTCCAGGATGCCTCCCTCAGGAGCAGGAACCAGGTGTGCCAGGGAACGAGGGAGCCATAAATGATGGAGCAGCTTTGGGAATTGTGCAGCCCAGATCCCAACACGAGCGCTGCTCCTGCACCCCGTGGTGCTCAGGCATCATCTCCTATTTTCAGCCTGGGTAGCAAAATAAATATTGCAAGGAATTTCCTCCTCTGTGCTGTGAAACTTCATTGTCTCTGCCATTCCTGGAGGTTTTATTCCTCCTTTTCCCAGGAAGCTGGAAAAGAGCCCCTGGAAAGAGCAGTCAGCCTCCTCTCCCTGGCCTGGCTGGGATCACACCAGGGTTGGTCTCGTGATCAAACTTTGCACAGAACTTTCCAGCCAGGTCCTTTGGTTTGGTTCCTGCCATGAAATCCAGGCTGGAACGAGGGGGAGGGTGGTGGCAGTGAGGAGCTGAAATGACTGCAGGGTTTTTACACTTTTCCCTGGAATTATTCCCGCTCTGGAAAATGAAGCAAGTTTTGCCATCTGCCCACAAACCTCTCTCTGTTTCCTGCTTTGATTTTGCTGCTGGTCTCCATAAATCTCAGATTCCGGTGGAAATCAGAAGGATCTAAAGGATTAAATGAAGGTGGATGAGGGCTCCTCAAAGCTGGTGTGGGCTGGCCATTGTCCACCCGCATCCCAAGCAGCCCTTGGCACAGGGGAAAAGAGAATGGAGAGGAGAGAAAATTCCCGCTGCAAAAGCGCTCCAAATGACCTGGGAAACAAAACTTCCTTTTTTTTTATTTTCCCTTTGGAGAGGAGGGATGGCTGAAGCAAATAAATGGTGGAGGAAATTGCCTGGAGTTAATGACTTACCCTGTTTATTGCTGTGCTGCAATCAGACCGAGCTGGTTTCTAAAGTCCTCTTAAATCCAAGGAAACAAATGGCAACGAGGATTTGGGAAATGAAAACATCCCCAAAATGCACCCTGAGTGTCCTGCAAACAGCACAGGGACAGGGCCACGGCACACCTGCCCCAGGGAGGGATGCCTGGATACCAGAGTGGAATTCCACCCAGCCATGGAATTTTGTCACCTTTGGGAAATAAGAAGAATTTGGGGTGGGTTGTTTTCCTTTGGTTGTTTCCCTCTGGTCCCCAAGGTCACCCTGTGGTGGATTTTGTTTCCTGCAGATATTGTGGCAAAGCCTTGTCCATGTGTCAGGGAATCTTGGCATGAGCTGATGCTAAAACCAAAACCCTTCCTCTGCCTCTTTGCTTTGTCACCTTCTCCACAAACCACCCTGCAATTATTCCAGGAGTGTTTATCCTGTTTCTCCAACCCCAGGAATTTTTCTCTCCTGTCATGTGCCTTCACCACTTTCACACGCTGGAATGATGTGAATTTTCTCCCTTGATTTTTCTGTAAAAATTGTGAGGAGCAGCCACTTTAAGCTGGGCTAAGCAGAGCCTGGACATAGGAGCAATTCCAGAGCAGGAAAATCCCAGAGCCAAGAACCAGGAGTTTTCCAAGGTCTTGGAGAATATTTCCATGGCTGTGACTGAGGGAGCCCGTGGGGGCATGTTGGGCTGTGGAGGCTGAAATTCCTTCTTACAACTAATAAAAATAATGATATGATAATGATGATAATGATGATAATGATGATAATGATGATAATGATAATAATGATGATAATGATAATGATAATAATGGTGATAATAATAACAATAACAAAAACATTTTTAAACACCTCAAAACCCACCAAAACCCCCCAATTTGTTTCCAAACGATGTTGTTCTCTCATCAGTTGAACCCCGGCTTTCTTTACCCAAACCCCTCACTCCTGATCCAGGCACTGCTATCAATTTACTCCTAAGAAAAAGAACAAACATTTAGGGAAGCCTGACCCCTCCCAGGCACCCCAATGACCCCGTTTCTTCTGCTGCATGATCGAATTCCATTGCAAATATTGGCCTTATTTCATATTAATGCAATTATGCTCGGCCTTTGCTCTAATAAATCCCTGACCCAGGAATTCAGACAGGAAACTCAAACACTCTGAGCCTGCCAAGGAGAAAATGCTGAGAGAAAGGAGAGGGTGCTGCAAGAGCTCTGCTCCCAAATCAATACAGAATACATTCATAAATTAACAATCACTCCAGACTCAAACACTCACTGCTGGAGGAACGCTGCATAATTAAACCACGGGAATGAATAACTAATTAAAATTTCATTTCCATTTTGGGTTCTTTTTTAAGCCTTTGGTTAAAAAATTTAACTTGGCTACCTGACTTTATTTCTGCTGGAGGTTGTGCTGGTCATGAGTCCAAACACTGCAGGTTTTTAATTAAGGGAANGGGAAGATAACCCCAGATAATTATCCAGAGTGAAAATGAGTTGGAAAACCTAAAAGCAAAGCCCTCCCAGCTGGCTGTGCACGGGGCCAAAAGCAGGACAGGGCTGGAGCCAGGAGATGAGGGTGTTGTTATCCAGATCCAAGGAGGAAGCCAATGATATCCCTTACACCAAATGTGCTTTATCATAAACCTGGCTGAGTTTGCACAGGTACAAAAAGAGTTTGCTCAATGGAGCTGCCACGGGCGGTTTTATTGAGATAATAAAAGGAACTATCAGGAAAAATAAAAGATAGATCCTTGCTGGAATCAATCAAACAGCCTTGAAGAGACTAACAGAAAAGCCAAGCCAGTCTGCCCACCAATTCAGGACTTCAAAGGAGGCAGAAAAATACATTTCAATTATGCAATCAAAGATCACTGAACAATCCAAAGGCTATAAAAACAGGGGCTGAAATATTAAAATAGATAAATCTGAAATAACCCCAAAGACAGGCAGCTCAATAAAGACAACACCAGTGAGAAGTAATTACAGGGGGAGGACTGAGCAGTTTGTGAATGAGTTCCGTGGGCCTCAGTCCCTGGATTTGTGCAGGAACGTTTTCTCCTGAAGGAAAAAAAGTGCAAGAAAGAAAAAAGCAGTGAAATAACAGGGAGGTTATTATGGATTTAAAAGGAATATTGGAAACATGTGAATGGGAGGGGTGCCCCAGGGGAAGGAGCTTGGAGCATGAAGAGGAAAAGGGAAAGGACAGCTGAAGTTCCAAGTCGTATTGGGAATTAAGAGAAGGATAATTGTTTATCTTTAGAAGATAACAAAATTCTGATCTGCAGGAAAATTCACAGGCATGGAAAAAATGGAAGATTTTTACAGAGGACATGAAATTCCTTCTTCCTGGGTGTTGAATGAATGTTTATTGGTGCCAGTCTGGCTCTCCCTGGTTTTCAGGTTGTGTTCAGTGTTCCCTCTGCCTCCCTGGGTTTCATATTCCAAGGATTTCCCTGCTGGGATGTGTCCAGGTCACAATTCCAGGGCAGCAATGGAGCTGCTGGACAAGGATGCAAAATTCAGTACCACAAGGAAAATCCAACCTCAGAGATGGAGTTTGGGGTCACAGACATAAACCACGGAATTCCAGGCTCACCGAATTCACCCCAGCTTTGAATTCTGATGAGGGAACAGAGGCTGGGAGACACCTCAGGGCTGCAGGTGGGACCTTGGCTCCAGCACACCCGGCAAATTCTCCTTTTCCACCTCATCTTCTGAGGAAGCTGAGGGCATTTTCTGCCCTGCAGAGTGCCCTGACTGGGAATGCTGGGAGTGCTGGGAATACTGGGAATGTGGGACTGGGAATGCTGGGAATGCTGGGAATACTGGGAATGTGGGACTGGGAATGCTGGGAATGCTGGGAATACTGGGAATGTGGGACTGGGAATGCTGGGCTGGGAATGCTGGACTGGGAATGCTGGGAATGCTGGGAATGTGGGACTGGGAATGCTGGGAATGCTGGACTGGGAATGCTGGGTGTGCTGGGAATGTGGGACTGGGAATGCTGGGCTGGGAATGCAGGGCTGGGAATGCTGGGAATGCTGGGAATGTGGGACTGGGAATGCTGGGAATGTGGGAATGTGGGAACGCTGGGAATGCTGGACTGGGAATGCTGGGAGTGCTGGGAATGTTGGGAATGTTCGACTGGGAATTCTGGGAATTCTGGGAATGTTGGGAATGTTCGACTGGGAATGCTGGGAGTGTTGGGAATTCTGGGAATGATGGGAATGCTGAGAATGCTGGGAATTCTGAGAATTCTAGGAATTCTGGGAATGATGGGAATGCTTTCCCAGCCATGGTGCTTGAGCCCAGCTGAGAGCCGAGTGCAAGACGTGCGGTTCCAGTTCTGCTCCGGGCTGCCCAGGCTGTGAACGGCTGTGAACAGAGAAAACAGATTTGTTTCACCTTCCCAGGAAGGAACATCCAGCCAGGTGGTGGGAGCTGCTGTGATCCCAAATCCCTTTTTCCCGCCCAGAACCCCGGGCTGTGCATCCCAAGCTGAAAAAGAATCCATGAAAGCAGCAGCTCCTCACATTTGGAGTAATGAAAATCTGGCTACACTGACTTAAGGCAATTCGCAGTTGTTAAATTTAATTTCCCATCAATAAATATAATTACCTAATTCAATTTCTGCCTCTTAATAAAAATGGTTTCCAATGTCGTTAGAGCCTCAATCCCCAATATCTGAGACTGCTCAGGATTATGGGCTGTGTAAATACAATTTCTGCAAGCAGATGGATTTTCCATGCAGATGGAGAAACACAAATTGGAATCAGTGGCTCTGGCAGCTTCCAACACCTTCAACCTGAAAAAAAGAGAAACAATAAAATTACAGAGGTTTGGGTTTTTTTCTCTGCCACACTGAGAAAGGAAAAGCTGTGCTTGTGCCTTCTTTAATTTGACTGGGCTTAAGATGTTCCTTTTCAGGAATTTAATTAACTAAAATATATCCCCAGCGGCAAAATTAGGAGTGTCCTCGAGGTTTATTTGACACTCTGCAAACACTGGAGCTTCCTCTTGGAAGGGAAAATTCCTGCCTGGAATGATGGTGCAGATTTTAATGAAGCCACTTGACCCCAGCTCTGAGAGCTGGGGTTGGATTTCTCCTCACAGATCTGGGTCAAGATGTGATTATGACAAAAGAGCTGCACCGGGGGCGAGGTTGGATGAGGGGGAAATGTCTTCATGGAAAAACTTGTCAGGCACTGGCAGGGGCTGCCCAGGGCAGGGCTGGGGTCACATCCCTGGAGGTGCCCAGGGAATGTGTGGATGTGGCACCTGGGGACACGGGAGTGATCGATGTGGTGGTGCTTAGGGCTGGAAGGGATCCCAAATCCCCCCAGTGTCACCCCAGCCATGGCAGGGACCCCTCCCACTGTCCCAGGTGCTCCAGCCCCAATGTCCAGCCTGGCCTTGGGCACTGCCAGGGATCCAGGGGCAGCCCCAGCTGCTCTGGGAATTCCATCCCCACCCTGCCAGGGAACAATTCCTGCCCAAATCCCATCCAGCCCTGCCCTCTGGCACTGGCAGCCATTCCCTGTGTCCTGTCCCTGCCTCCCTTGTCCCCAGTCCCTCTCCAGCTCTCCTGGAGCCCCTTCAGGCCCTGCCAGGGGCTCTGAGCTCTCCCTGGAGCTTTTCCTGTCCAGGTGAGCACCCCCAGCTCTCCCAGCAGAGCTGCTCCATCCCTGGGAACATTTGGTGCCTCCAGGTCCCTCCTGTGCTGGGCCCAGCTCTGCAGGTGGGGCTCACCTGAGCACAGGGGCAGAGTCCCCCCCCTTTCCTGCTCCCCACAGGGATACCTGGACAGAAAGATTCCTCCTTGGCCAGAATTCCTTCTCTGCATCCCATTTCCAAGCCTGTGCAGAAGTTACCACTTCAGGGATCGATTTTGAACCTGAGCTTGGGAATTGCACAAAAATTCAGGCACCAAGTGACTGAAAGGCCTTGATCCAGGAAAAAGCTGAAAATCCATCACTGCCACCTGCAATCCCAACCATTCCTGAGCACCAGGAGAGCAGGAGAAGAGGGGGAAAAAGAGAATGAGGGCAGCCTCAAAAAAACTAAAGCAGAGAAAACTTTGCAGAATACAAATCAGAGCTCAACCACAGCTGGTGTGGAGCTTTTAATTGCTTTTAAGGGAATGAAATCCCCGTGGGCTGGGAAGATGGGACAGCTTGAGGTCTGAAGTCATTTACCAAGTCTATTGTTCTGAGGTGCCTTCAGGCAGAATCACTTCTCTCTTTGCTGGGCTTTTTTTCTTTTTTTTTTATATTATTTAGCTGTGGGAAGCATGGTTCCAGCCTGCCATGCTCCAACTGGTCTTTGTTTTCCTGGCAATTGGGCCAGGATGATGGAATGGGGAGGATGCTCCCAGCAGGGCAGGATCTGATGGCACCAGGCTGGGCTGGCCAGGCCAGGGACACCTCCAAACCCCACCTGCAGCTTTCCAGCCTCCACTTCTACGTGCTGGGAATGCTTTTTCCAGCTGATCAAAAATGGTATTTGCTCCTCCTCCATCACAGGAAGCTCTGTGGGGAGTTCCAGCAGGGAGGAAAAGGATAAATGCACATTTTGCCACCCAGATTCCAAAGAGAATCTGTGTTTCTTCCTATTTCTCTCCCTGCACAAACATTGTTCCCTTCATGCTCTCTCTCCCCTTTCCCAGTCACTGGACCCATGTTCCCGATTTTCACTTGGAAAATCAGACTCAGCCTCAAGCACAAGCCAGATAAAAATGGTAAAAGTGATCCCAAGAATCCCAGGAGGCTGGGGAAGCAAGGCAGGAGTCCCTCCTGGGGAAGGCTTGGGACTGAGGTGAAGTTATTGTAACCTTCAGACCCTCTCAACACCTGGGATTGATTCCTGGAGATCAGAGCCAAGAGAAAACAGGGAGAGCTCATGGTTTTGTGGATATTTTCTCTCTGTACTTGGATTATTGGCATTTTCTGCCAATCCATCCCAGATGTCCAGCAAGAGGGAATTCCCTGCTGGGATGGGCTGGGCAAGAGAAGGTTCCTCAGCCAGGCACAAAGTGATTGCAGAGTCTGGCTGTGCTCCTCACCAAAGTGCCTCTGCCAGGGATCTCAGCAGCCCGGGGCTGTTTTTGCAGTTCTGGAGATCCGCTGCCCACTGCACTGCTCCCTGCAGCCCCTCGGGGCAGCTCCAGCCCAGCCCAGCAGCTCCAGCCCAGCCCCAGGCCCCACACGGGGCTCTCTGCCCACTGCCCCCAGGAAAACGAGCGAAAGGAAACCAAAATAGCTGGGAAAATCATGGATCCAGCACTTCTTCTGGCCCTGGCACTGCACACACACCAACATTTGCCTCTCTTTTAGCACCATTTCCATGACTGATGGGGGCTCATGCCAGCTGGGATCATCAATTAACACACATTAATCAAGCCCCCCACAATTCACAGTTTCTGGGAGGTTTTTGTAACAAGGACACTCCATTTTCACTCCTCCTTTGCATGGACAGAAGAAGCAGCAGCTCAGGACCAGGTGTGTCCATCAGTGGCTGAGTCTGAGGATGAGCTGTACCATCCTCATGCAAAACCCTTCCCTGCCACGGCCCCGATTTCCCCACAGCTCCCTTTTATCCCGTGCTGGCATGACAGCCCCTGCTTTATCTGGCCCTAGGGGCTGGCTGTTCTTCATGGCAAACCTCATGCACTCCTGTGCTTTTTCCCTTTTCTTTTTTGTGTCTTTCCCCTTTCCATAATTAATTCTCTGAAGATAACCCCACTGGCAATGAAGAACTGCATCTGAACTCTGACAAACTCCCCAGAAGCTCCTCAGCCACTCTGAGGAGTCTGCAGTAAATCAGGTGTTCCACCCAGCCTGAACAGACAGGTTGGAAAGCAGGCAGAAATAACTGCAAATGAAGTGACTTTGTTTTAAATGCAGCCAAGTCAGGGCCTGCTGATACTGTAGAAATATTGTTCTCGGAATTTCCTGACTCTCCATAAGTTTCTTCCCCATCACACCCCAGACTCTGTTGGTATTATCTCAGGAAATGTAAATATCTGCTTAATTAGGTTTGGCTGCAGCTCTGCTGTGAGCCCCGTGGGCTGAGGGAGGGCCCTGGATTGCTGTGCTCCAGGGAGGGAGAGCGAGGCTGTGCCTCCAGGGGCTGAGCCCTCTCAGCAGTGCCCTCTCTCAAGGGGTGCCTGTGAAAGGACCTCACCCATCCCCTGAGCCCCGGCTTCCCACTGAGCCTGCAGGACCTGGGGACTGTGCTCCTGAGAGAACGGGAATGGGAGAAGGGAGGGATTAAAGCACCAGCCCAGATGGAGTCAGGGATCCACCACCAGAGCCTCCTGAACTGTCACAATCCTGCTCCTCCCAGCCCCAAACAAAGGCTGGTCCTGAGGTTTGTCCAGCCCAGTTTGATGCCAGCCTGGCCAGGGAGTGCTGATGCAGGGGAGTGCAGAGCACAGAGCCTTCCCTCAAACCCACAGTGTGATGGGGCCGTGACAGCAGCACCTCCCTGTGCTTTAACAGCCAGGGATGAGCTGATTCCCCATGATTTTATTAATTACCTCTTCACTCTGCCACTGGAGATATCCTCCAGCAGCTATTCGGTTTAATTAAACCCTCCAATTGCTCTTCTTCTGGGGGTGCTGGGTTTTTCTTTCCCTCCCAGGAATTTCACTGTTTGAAGCACGGCATCCCTGTGGGGTTCCTGCTCTGACAGTGACAATTGTCATTCCCAATCCAGGCTTTTCCACCCATGCCAGCACAAGAAAATCCTGGTGGAGAGAGTCCAGAGGAGTCCCCTGCCCTGGGGCCAGGCTGGGAGAGCTGGGGGTGTTCACCTGGAGAAGAGAAAGATCCAAGGAAACCTTGGAGCCCCTTCCAGACTCATTCCAGCCATAAATACCCAAACCTCATTTTCTTCTTCATCCAGCATTTCACCACTGACTGACCTCTGGTTTCTTCTGAACAGAGAAAACTCCATTTGCAGTTATCCAAGGGAAGGAGCCAGGTTATTCCAGGGCTGTCCTTGGATACCACCAGACTGTAAATGCAAATGCTGAAATGCTCAGAACTCGCCACTCCCGTGCTCCAAACACACAGGAACACCAGGAACAAAAAAATAAAACAGGGATGACAATCTCTCCTTCTCAGAGGGTTTCTGAGGCTCTCAGCATCCAGAGAATTCCTGGTATTTCTCCTCTCCCAGGCTGGTATTTTATCCCACACCATTTGCTGTCTGTATTTGGGAAGAGGAAGGTGCCCTCACTGAACTGCCCTTGGAGAAACTGGGCTCAGAAATGCCCATCAGAAGAGTTTGTTGTTATTTACAAGAATTATTATGAACCATCTCATGGAAGAGATCTGTTTTATCCTGACAGCCCCTACAGCTGATGGCTCCAATAAAAGATTTCAGCATGAACTGGATGCTGTAAAATTCATGACAGAACAGTTGGGTTGGAAGGGACTCCAGTTCCCAGAATTCAAATCTCATTTTCTGGGGATATTTGATCCCATCAAGGGCCAGCTAAACAAGGTAATTTGGTCCAAAGCCTGGCAATGCAGCATGGAAAAGACAAAGCAGCTGATTTACTCCACAGCCTCAGAAATGTTTTCACTCCAGCCCTGGCTGACAAACAGAGAACTCAGCCCAGCATCTCCAGCAGAGCTGTAGAAACAATTGATTTTTCAGTTCAGTAGCCAAATTGGAAAAGTAAATAGTTTGAAATTACCCAGGATGGGGTTTTCTGTTGGTTTGCTTTTTGAATTGAAATGTAGGCTGAGGAGCTGCAGCTTCTCCAGCAGCCTGGCCAGGGGGATTCTCCAGCCAACACAGGAATGGCCAGGATTGAGCACCTTGATTCCTCCAAAAATGGGTTCTTGCCATCACCTGTGCAGCAGGAGGGTCCCTCTCCCTGCTCCTGTTCCCATCACCTGAGAAAAGCCAGGACCTGGTCCTCCCAGCAGCCCTCCCTCCCACCAGCTGATGGAATTATTGCCCATGGAATTACTGCTGATGGAATTATTGCTCATGGAATTACTGCTGATGGAATTATTGCCCATGGAATTGTAATTACCTGCACCCCAAGCCACGCCAGGCAGGTGTGGAGAGGGGCCCAGGGCAGGCTGTGGGCAGACAGGAAGGAGCCAGCAGGATTCCTGTGCACCCCTGAGAAGAGAAAGGAGATAAAAGCAGAAGAAAACAAGGAGCTTCTGTGCAGTGAAAAACACCGTGGAGAAACAGCACTTCTGTGTGGTTTGGATTTCTGGGGATGCTTTCTGAAAGCAGTGCTGGAATGGGGGTGGTGTGCTGGTGGCCAGGGGGATGGGGTGCACTCGGGGGTCAGAGGGGAATAGAAACCTGTGGGGTTTTCCCCAGCCAGGGCTGCTGGAGCTCTGCAGCCCCTGATGGTTTGTGTGAGCCACAGACACAGCAGAGGGGCTTCGCTCTCTGCCTTCAGGGGTTGTTGGTTATTTTCTAGCACAAGTTTCAAGTCAGGAATGGCACAGGCTCTGCCCTCAGAAAACACAGCAAAAGCCTCCAAAGGCTCAAAAAATCCCAATTGATACAAGGTAAGGTGAGCAATTACCTGATACCACGTTCCTAAAACATCTATTGCTATTATTCTGCTACCAATTCCTAATTATTCTCTGTCCACGCAACACCTGCACTGTGGCTGATTCTATCCAATAATTTTGTGCTCCCAGCGCTGCAGAACATGGAGCAGGTGAAGAAGGAGAAGGGAAACTGAGGCAGCGCCCACAATTCTCCATCCTGAATCCTCACCTACACCCATGCTATATAAAACCCAAAATCCACATTTCACACCCAGTGACACACTACCAACCACACCACTTCCTAATTCCCACTCTGGCTGTTTGCACTCCCTCCCAAAGCCTTGGAAGCTTTCTCCATGGACACAGGTCAAAACCAGAGTTTTCCTGGGGGTCAGAACCTTCCAGGACAGGCAGGAAAACATTCCCTGTGTCCCTGGCTCCCACAGAAACGCTGTGTACGGGCACAATAAAAATAAAAAACCTTGGATGGAACTTCCTAAGATGATCACAGGTGCCTTTGTCCCTGTCTGCAACAGGCAGGAGCTGCCAGCTCAGCACAGGGGGAAGGGCTGGGTCCCCCCGGGAGCACAGGGGAAGCTCCAGATCCCTGAGCTTCTCCTTCCCAAATAAAGCAGGAGTTGCTCTTGGCTGAGGCAGAGCAGTGGATCCCTCCTGGAAGGATCAGCACAGGGAAAGCTCGTGCCTGTGTTTTGCTGGAATACTCCACCAGGCTCCAGCAACTTCCAGACACAGTTAGTGCCTATTTAGCAGCTTTTGCTGGATAATTTTCCCAGTGTTTCAGCTCTTTCAGGATGCCTTGACCAGTTAGGAGCCATCAGCTAAAGGGGCAGCTTTCCCTGGACCACCAAAACCAAACCAAACCCCACAAAACAAAACAAGACAGAAAAACACCGAATAGATCCCACAGAGCAAACCCCAACAAAAATTCAAATTACACCAACGTTTCTGATTGGTTCCAGGAAAACAACCTCCCCATTTCCCAGGCTTTGGATAGAAAACCAGGCACCAGCTCCGAGCTTAAACTGCACCTCCACAGCTGCAGCTGCACCTCGGGACCCTGGGGCTGGAAAATCCCTGCCAGCCCATGGAGCCCCAGCTGTGCCCCAGCCCCACCCTGTCCCCAGCCCAGAGCTCCCAGTGCCACCTCCAGGGGTTCCTGGGGCACCTCCAGGGATGGGCACTGCAGCCCTCCCTGGGCACTTCCAAGGCCTGAGCTCCCTTTCCATGGGGAAATTCCTGCTGTGCCCACCCTGAGCTGCCCTGGCCCAGCCTGGGGCCGTTCCCTCTGCTCCTGGCCCTGTTCCTCCCCCAGCTGCCCTCTCCTGCCAGGGAGTTGTGGAGAACCAGATCCCCCTGAGCCTCCTTTCCCCAGGTTTTGGTGGCTTGGTGCGGAAGGAAACCGAGCCCACAGATTCCAACCCCTGGCACCACCAAATTCCCAGGAACAGCTGCAGGGATTGGCACCCACACAGAGCCAGGGCATTCTGCAGGCAGGCTGGGAGGAACTGTGAGCAGGGAATGGTTTTTCCATGGTTTTTCCCTGCTCAAACCACCCAGACACAAGTGAGAGCTCTCAGCCAAAGCCAGTCACAACAATTAACTCTAAACTGCAAATTATTAGTAAAAACTACTGAAAAAATTGTATCTGTTTTGAATTAGAAATGCAAAGTCTGTGAATTCTGCTTTATATTTATTTAGAAAGACAATAATCTCTTGAAGATTATAAGAAATGCTTTACCAAACACTCAGAGATGCTCTTTCCAGTATTTTCTTATAGCTAATCAAGTTCGAAATCCCAAGTTTCCTTTTATAAACAAGGTCATAAAATGCCTTAAAAATCTCCCAGGAAATTCATGGAAATTTATTCAGTCTGGTATGAGAGAGTAAATCTCTGTTATGCTTGTGGATCCTTCCCCAATCCTTGTACATTTTAATTAAGCCCATTAATTTTACAGGATTGCTGCTTGTTTGTTGTTGGATTGTTGCTCTGAAGAAAGCAGCTTTTTTCAATGGAAATTAAATTCCAAGAGTTTCAAAGTAACTTTTTCTTACTTACCAGCACTGAAACCAGCACTGAGAAACACAAAATACTTCCTGCTGCACAGAAAGCTTGGTTTGGTTTTCTCATTTGTGTAATATCATGAAAAAAATATTAATTTTATTATGGGCTTGATGAGAAAATCCATGTGTTTCCTCAAGCTCTGTGTCGTTCCAAAGGATCCTGGCCCATTAACTACTATCTAAAGTTATTGGAGGAAATTCCATCATTGTCATTTGGCTTCCAAGCCAAATTTCCCAAATTTCTCATTGTACCCTGACCTGGTTTGATTATTTGCAGCAACTCTTCCACCTCTGACATTCGATTTTATCTTTATCAGCGCTCAAAAATTCAAAGCCAATTAAAACATCCTCAGGGAAAAATGTGTTTGGAGTTTGACAAATATTCCATAAAACTGCTCAGGACTAGGATTGAATGCTTAGAACCCTAAAAACATGGAAAGGTTTGGGCTGGAGGCTCCCAAATCCCAGCCATGGCCCCAGGTGCTCCAGCCCTGTCCAGCCTGGTCCTGGCCACTGCCAGGGATGGGTATCCACAATTTTCCTTGGATATTCTTCTCATTATTGACAAAATCCATGCAAAACCAGTCCCACAACGAGTTCAGAGAAGCAGACTTGAAAATCTCTGGTTTCTGTCTAAATTACTGTCAGCACTGGAAAAAAAAAAAACAAAACAGAAGAAGAAGAAACAACTTACTTCAGTGTAGGGACTTAAATTGTCAGAAGAATTCCTTGTGTCTCCATAAAGGTAACATAAATCCTGGCAAAATCCATTCTCTATCCAAAACAACTCATTCTCCAGGCTGTGTTTTCCCAGGCTGCCTCCAGAACCTGTCTGTGAGGAAAATGAAGAACAAGTACATGAAGGAAATCATAATTTACAATATGTTCTGAAGCCAGGCTGCATTTAAAACAACTGGAATTTGAGATTCGCTTGTCAGGGAAAAAAAAAAAAAGCTAAAAAGGAAACCATGTAAATGCTGTGCATTTGTTTTGTTCCTGCTAAAAATGCTGGAAGTGTCTGACAAATCCCCATAATGAGCTCCCATCTCCAGGTGGAAGGAAAGGGAGACTTGTTCAAGGCTGTGGGGAGTGGAAGAACAGGGAGAACATGGAAAAGCAGAGGCAGAACCAGCAGGAGCTATGAGTCTTTGTGAGTTTTCCTTGGAATCCAAGGAATAAACTGATTTTTTTGCTGGGAAAAAAAAGAATTCATTCTCAAAACCAGAAAAGTTACGTGGCTTGTGAGGTTTATGCTCTCTGGCAATAGCATTGCTCCAAGGGAAGCAGCTCCCAGAATCCCAGAGTGGTTTGGGTGGGAAGGAACATTAAAATCCATCCCATCCCACCCCTGCCATGGCAGGGACAGCTCCCGCTGCCCCAGGTGCTCCAGTCCTGTCCCACATCCCCAGGGCACTGCCAGGGATCCAGGGGCAGCCCCAGCTGCTCTGGGCACCTGTGCCAGGGACACAGAACATGGTAAAAGACCCAAAGCAGCAAAGTTGGAGGTGAATCTTTTGAAATATTACTTCAAATAAAAATAAAATTCCTGCCAACTGCGAGCAAAGCCAAGCTCCAAAGCCTTGAAGTTCTGCATGGGTGCAGAGGGAGAGATCCTGAAGTAGAGCCAGGCTTGGGGCTGGGCTCTGTGGTCCATGTGGGTCCCTTCCAGCTCAGGAAGCTCAGGATATTCCAAGAGCTCTCCTGGCAGTTCCCACGCTGTGCACACCACCCCTGGCTGCTGCCTGTCCAATCCCACCTCAAAGGGCATTTCTGTGGCATTCGGGTGGCCAAGGGCCCTTTTTTGGGCTCTCTCCTTTCCTTCACCAGAAAAGAAAAGATCTTTTCAATCACAAAACAAACAGGGTTAAACTAAACCTCACAGAATTATGGAAAATCCTGAGCTGGGACCCGCAGGGATCATCCAGTCCAGCTCCTGACCCTGCACAGGACACCCCAAAATCCCAGCCTGTGCCTGGGAGCGTCGTCCAAATTCAGCAAAGGCTTGTTCATGGTGATGGAATTTAGTGATTGGAAGACAAAATCTCAGTCCTATGCAATTTTGTCTCCCCCACTGCCAGTCCAGGCCTCAAAAACTGTGCAAAAATCCCAATTCCTCCTTCCAGCCTCACTCTAAACCCTCCCCACAACTGCTACTCTCCATTTCCAGCTCTTTGCCCAAGGCTCCTGGAACATCACGCGGGGATTTGGGAGCCCCATTTGAAACAAATTGTTTTAATTAAAACAGTAATTTCCAACCCCGAGAGATGTAAACTATTAAAGAGTTGCCAGGAGGGAGAGGCACTAATGGAGAGCAGCGAGCAATTACAGCCAGGCTGCTGCTGGTTCTCTGGGAAAAGGGCTGGGAAAGCAGAGCCAAGCGCTGCTCCTTGCACCCACAGCATTCCCAGAGCCCGGCATTCTCCTTTTCCCAGGTGTTGAGCCCCTGGGATATCAGGGGAGGGATCAGGAATGGAAGGAACAAACCTGCCCTCCATGCAGCAGCTCCCCAAAACAACGGGCAAGGGGCGAGGGGCAGAAAATGTTTTAAGTGGTGGAAGTGAATGCTCTGCCTCAGACAGCTCAGCTCGGGAAGAGTCCTTTGGGATGGGGCACAGCTCGGGAGGATTCAGGGATGTCAAGTTCATGTGGTCTTTTTCCCATAAAAATGGATCTTATCCAACTCCAAATCAAATTCTTGGGGGCTTCCCTGGAAACGTCAGTGTCAGCCAAAAGAAGAAAAGAAAAAGCTTTCTTTAAAATATTTTTTTTTCAATTTGTAAATGGAAGGAAAACCAGAAGAACATCCAACAATAATCAACAATAACAATTTGAACAATTTATCCAAGACCCACCTGTCTTCTTCCAAAATGAACCTTCTCCATTATCACTTCTAATTCTGAACTATTCACAAATTCAAACCTCAGAAGGTAAAATCTACTTCTTGTTACAAAGGTTAACATTGCTAATCTACACTGTTTCATGTCTGAGGGCTGAATCTATGCTGGATATGTGGCCTGAAGGAATTTAACTCCTGTTCTGACCTCTGGAATGGTTCCTGTTCCAAGGAAGTGTTGGTTTGGGTTTAGAGTTCCCTGTACCCAGCTGGCCCAGAGCCAGGGGAATGTCCAGCTGGAAGCCAACCAGAGAGCAGACTCTGGAAAGAAATATATTTGCATTTTCCTAGTCTGATCTGCTGAAGTGCAGAGAATCATGGAATGGTCTGGGTGGGAAAGGAGCTCAGATTCCCCCATTCCCACCCCAGCCATGGCAGGGACACCTCCCACTGTCCCAGGAGCTCCAGCCCCAATGTCCAGCCTGGCCCTGGGCACTGCCAGGGATCCAGGGGCAGCCCCAGCTGCTCTGGGCACCTGTGCCAGGGCCTGCCCACCCTGCCAGGGAACAATTCCTGCCCAAATCCCATCTAAATCCACCTTTTCTCAATGTAGTCACATTTCAGCATTTCAGGGACTTACCATTCTCAAGAGAACCACCCTGTTATTGAAGCCAGGAGATCAAAATTTCACTTCTAGGCACCATCAACTCTCCTAAAATAATCCAGAATTGTCTACATTAGGAAACACACAGCAAAAGAATATAATTAAAAGCCATTTTTGCAATGTGGATTGCTAGCGAGGAAAACAATTCCATTTCAGAGTGAAAAGGAAAGCATGGGAGCAAAATCCCTGAGGGAAAAAAGTATGAAAACAAAAATTTAAAAACCCCCAACACTTTTCCCAGCCAAATTCTCCATCCATTTTCTGTCCATGACATCCAGTTTTCCCCTGGGTTCCTCCAGGAAGCCCAGAGCAGCTTCCTGTGCCACCCACAGCCCCGCTCATTCCTGCCAGGAATTCCTGCAGATGGCCAGTGTGGGAACCCAGGGTGTCCCTGTGCCAGCCCTGGG